>PVIA01015206.1:0-23697 GCA_004024845.1 Tonatia bakeri
CCTTCCTTCCTTCCTTCCTTCCTTCCTTCCTTCCTTCCTTCCTTCCACAAACTCATACCACATGCTAAATATACTAAAAAACATTCACCTTCAGTGACAGAGAACTCAACACCCCAAAGGCAACCTACTAGATTTGGGGACACCTCTAATTCTTAGAAAGGTCTTCCTCGTACTGATCTGAAATGTGCCTATGGGTAACTAAACGGTAAGGCACTACGGTGTCCTCAGGTCACTTAGAACAAAATGAGATGAGGAAATGGTGAGTGTAAGAGGTTTACAGGAGACAACTGGCATTTTCTGTTTCTGATTGCAGTTAAGTGTTTGTTCTGAGAAACTGGTACAGTTTTCATGTTTATTCTTATTCTTTGGGGACAGTAGATGGTTAAATCCCATTAACCCCGGAAGAGTGATGTAGTCTTCCTTCCAAATAGTTTTGAAAAGCCTCTGATACTTTGGACACGCTGTCAGAGGACATTCACCACCCACATAAAAGTGAGTCCACATGTTGCCAGCACGTAAACATCAGGCACAGGTGTCCACCCTCAGAAGGCCCACGAACACAGAGGACACATTTCAGAGCCTCCCTCATAGCTCTCTCTCGGCAGCCTCTTACAGGATGGCCTTTTCAGTCATCGGGATCCTAGCAGACCTGATTTTCTTCACTTTAAGTGAGAAAGTCAAACCTAAAAGGAGACACTAGAAGCCAAAAAACCAGGAATCACTGCTCCAGAAGAATCCACGGTCTGTGTACATTGCAGAGCCCTACTGCCCACAGCTCTGAAACGACCAGGCCTCTGATATGGCAGCACCCCTCCCCTGGAACTCCAAGACAAACAAGATAACCTTTGAGAACAGGTTTTCCTCCTAGGCCTTTGGGGGCCTTTTGGGGAAATCGGTTTTGCTCGGAGTCTTTGGCCCTTAACTACTGTTTCTATCATTACTGCATCCAGACTAAACACGACTTAAGATGTCTGACTGTAACCAATGTAACAAATGTTCTCTATAACAATATATAACAATAATTAAGATGTCTTGAGCACCTACTATATACTTGGCATTTACATAAAATCATTTCAATTATTCTTCATAACACTACTGGGTTTGGTGAGCATTCCATTTTCCAGATGATGAAACTGAGATGAAGAAATGCTAAGGAACTTATTTAGCTTAGTAATTTACATGGCAGATCCAGCCTTGAACCCAGATTCTACCCACTATGTTTTCCTTTCAAGAAAATAATACTAGTAATAGCTATCATTGTGCCAGGCACTGTTCCAAGTACTTTACTTATTTCGACTCATTTTTATCTTTACAACAACCCTATTTCATAGCTGAGATACAGAGGGCTTAAATAACCTGCCCTAGGTCATCCAGCTAGTACACAGTAGAGCTGGGTTTTGAACCCAGGCAGACTGGTGCCAAGGAGGAGACCACTGTTCTAAAGCAGTAGTACCGATTCCACCTAGAACTGAATGAATAAGATTAACACGCCCTAGTGAGGCACTGCCCACCCCTCGGCTGTCAGTCCGACCTACTCCCCCAGGCGCGCTGCTGCCCATGGAGCTCCTGTTACAGGATAGAGGTGTTTTGTGAAGTCCGCTACCTTAGCATCCCTCTTTTGGGTAAAGGTAGACAAGAAAACTGATGGGCAGGGAGGTTGAGGTTCTTCCCCAGAGTCCCCTAAGCAACCCAGTAGTAGCTTCAAGGTTATAAACCCCTGTCTTCAATCACCTAGGCTATTACCTTGCTCGTGAATCTGAAAGCTTGCCTTCTCTTTTCAGGACAGGGTGAGACCTGGAAAAGGTCCCAGGTACCTGGGAACACACCTGCTGTTACACAGTGACTCAAGGCCATCTGAGGGCAGAGGATATTCCACTAGGGGGACAATCATATCCAAAGGATCCACAGGTCCCCCTTCCAGTGTATTCTCCAAACCAGCTGCCTCCTTCTTCCTCCTAGTGACGAGGCAGGTGGCTCTTCCAGGTTGCCGCAAAGGGTGTTTATCTGTGACTGGAGGAGACCGAGCACCCACCCAAGTCTGCCCCGGAGACAGCGCAATTGAAAGCAGAAAGGGAAGCCTGCAAGTCAGAGTATAGCAAGTGACAACAGGATACACCCCCCTGAGGGCCTGTGGGGACCCAGAGTTGGTGGGTCTGTCTGGGGGGAGAGACTTGAGGTGGGGAGGGTAGGGGTGACAGCTGTGGCCTGGGAGGCTAGCAGAGCCCCATCTGCCTGGCCGTTGAATGACACAATCTAAGCATTCTCCTGCTTCCTGCCCATTTTCTTTCTCTGATCTGTTAATGTCAAAGTTCATTATTTATAATTAATAACCATAACAAGAACTATCCGGGTTCCTAATGGTTGTGAAGACGTAAGATCTTTTATCTTGATAGGATCAGACTCTCTCCTTCAAACAACCCAGGAAGACACCTTCCAGAAAGATGAATGGGGCCCTGGCTGGTGTGGCTCAGCAGATTGAGTGCCAGACTGTGAAGCAAAGGGTCACTGGTTCGGTTCCCAGTCAGGGCACATGCCTGGGTTGTGGGCCTGGTCCCCAGTTGGGGCAACATGAGAGGTAACCATGTATTGATGTTTTTCGCCCTCTCTTTCTCTCACCCTTCCCATCTCTCTAAAAATAAATAAATAAAATCTTTATAAAAAATTATCCAGAGAAGCTGACATTTAGTGATGAAATGATTTGTTCATTCATGAATTAACAACTATGCAAAGAACCATGAACCACGGTAATCTTGTGGAAGAGCTTTGTGACTTGAAAGACATGTTTTTATCCAGAAGATTCAGGATCCAAGAGGTTTTTTTTCTCTCCTGTACTATCAGAACTCTGAACCAAGTGACAACACTCGTGAGGGACAAGCAGTAGCCACCACCCAAACACACCCGCTCAGGGGAAAGAACAGACACAAAGGTCAGCTGGAGAACAATGCAAGCCTCCAAGGAGTAAGAGGGAAATTGGCAACCGGTCCAGGGCAGATTCTCAGTGGTGCGACCCAGACAAAAATGTTCCCAGCTTGCTTCAATTTATGCTCTTGAAGAACTGACATAAACTTTGAGTTTCTGGGTGGATGAATAGGAGCATAATTCCTAACAGGTTAGTCTTTCGCAAACCTATTTGCTAACTGAATGTCAGAAAAATAACCGATGAATGAAATGCCTCCCTAGAAGGTGGACTGCTGTCCCAAGTTTTCCAGCCTATCCCAGGAGGCAACTGGGTTTGGAGATGGCTTCATTCCTTCTCCATCGGCAGGAGTGGGTGTAGAGTGCGGCTATTGGGCTGTCAAGAGCAGAAGTAGTAACAGCTGTGTGATCAGGACTTGCAAACCAAAATGGACCCTAGAGGTAATATTACTTGTAAAACAGTCAGGTCCTGGCAGAACAATCTCCTCAGTATATTTGCTACTAAAAGCAAAGTGGATGAGTGCCAAAAAATTAAATGTCAGACCTGCAGTTACATTCTCGTAAGCAAAGAGGAAGTAGACTTTAACTGAAGGTCAACAGGCAGCCAGTCCAGATCTGAATGTAAACAATCCTAACCAGACAGCAAAGTGGTTTTTAAATGAGTATTTAGCAAAGAACAAAGAAAACCGGAGACTTTTTCAAAGAGAAGTAGACGAGGGAATCTGGAGTAGAGGGTGTCTGGGTAGGGCAGCAGAACTGACCCCTCTGAGAAACAAACTTGCAGGGGGAAAAACAATTAAGAACCTTTCACAGGTTTCCCTGACGATGCCTCTGGTGTGATGAATGCAGCAAGTAAGGCCAATTAACGCAAACGAGGCAACTCTGAATTCAGTTGGTGCTGAATTCCCAGGCCCCACTTGCCGGGCTGAACTGGTCTATACTTTTGAGTTAAGTTGCAAAAAATCTCCTCTCCACTCCACTCCACTCCACTCCAGGGTTAAAAAAAAAAAAAAATCAGATCAACTTCCCTGACAAGTAAGGGCTGGACTAATGATTAAAAGAAGCAAAAAGGACTCAATATCTAGCCTGGGAGAACTTTTTCTGTGCAACCGAAATGTCAAAGGCATCCCTTTACTCTTCCCTCTCAAAAGGGCTTCTCCCTCCGGACAAACACCCAAGGTTTGTGTTTCATTCCAATCCCTCATTGAGATCCCTCAGAGCCCAGTGGTCTAAATGCCAAGAGAAAAATGGAGGGTTCCAGCTCACCTGTTGGAAGTGTCTGCCTGGGGCTCTCACAGCAGCGGCAGCAGCCTGGCAGCTCTCATGCCTTGTAGATGAATCCAGCAGCTCCCTGGGCCGCGGGAGCTGTGACCGGCCTCAGACTCGGCATACAGGTGCCTAAAGGAAGGAGGAGGGCATTGGTTGGTGGAGAGCAGGAAATGTGTGACGTCACGGGAGCCTGGACAGATCAAACATTGCTGGGACCTTAGCTATTGAAACAGTCAGTAGGTCCCGCCCACCTGTCATTTACCTGAATACCTGCGAGCAGATAGGTGGCGTCTCTGCACGGACAAATGAATCAGTTAGAGCAATTTGCTGGATGGAGTGCACTTTCCTTCCTGAGCACAGCGTGTGGCCAGTCCCCTGGACGGATCTGAATTCGCCCCACCTGGTTCTTTCCCAGGGTCCCTCCTCCCACCCCATCCCAACAGCTGCCCATGAAAGAGTTAAAAATGAAGTTTAAACACCAAAATGAGGCAGTAATTTAGTGGGCATAGAAAGGAACAATGTCAAGGCTTCGGACTGCTTGGGAAATAGCTGAGATTTAACCCCAAATGCCTTTTTGAGTGGCATTCATTTGAACCCCAAGTGCTTCTCTGCTCCTACCAACATCATAGCAAATTGGAGGTAATATTTCAAATCCATTGCAAAGTATCTAGACATGGTACTTGTCAGCACCAGTCTGCAAACACCTTCTCTCCCCCCCCACCCCCACCCCCCACCCCTTCCAGCATTGTGATTCCATGTTCAGGAGTCTGTAAAGCTCCAGCCACTCCTCCCTCAGCGGGCCTGGCACTCAGAGTCACACGGAGCTTACAGTTCGCCATAGGCCTGCAATTAGAAGCCATTTAAATGATTCAGATTCGAATGATAGCACAGTAATAAGGTGGCTGTCTTGCTGGTCAGAGCCTGGAAGGAGGAGTCAGAACTATTTCTGTCCCAAGCTTGGAGTGTGACCCTGGACAAGTCACTGTGTTGCTTCAGCTTTTCTAGCAGGAAGGGACGGAGGAAGCCTGCCGCCAGCCAGCGCCACAGCTGTGCGCGATTACCCCTGACTGTTAAACCCTTTGGCATCTTTCAGAGGGCTGTAAACAACTCCCGTCACTGGATTTAAATACTGCGTTATTTCTGTGGCCCCCGTCCAGCATCTCTGGACAATTTAGTTCTGGCTCTGGAATGTGTTGCCTGGGGGAAGTGTGGGCTCTCCTTGGGAGGATGGCCTGCGTGCCCAGAGACACGCCTTAAAGAAGGAAAATGTTGAAATTCCTATTTTTCCCTTATTCTGTCTTCCTCTTTCCCTTTCCCCCCTCGTACTGGATGCTTTGGTCCCACAGGTTCTGTTATTGTACTACCACTTTACAGGGTTTCAGAGCAGTAGGTTGGTTGATGGGTGGAGCGGCTTGGGGGAGGGGCGGGGGAAGGAGGGTGAATGGGAAGGGGAAGGAAGGGGGGGGGAGGTGGGAAGAAGGGGGAAGGAAGCAAGGTCCTGATTCGTTCTTGTGGCCTTGACATTGACTAGGTGCGGCCAGCCATTTGATACCTTGTAAAACCACCGGGGAGGTAAAGAGGAGAAATTCTAGTCAAGGTCGCGGGGTGCGGGGCATGCTCTGGTACTTCAGAGCCCCGAGAGCCGGCTCCTCTCCTGAGCCATCTAGCCGCTGCAGACTGCTCAAACTACCTTCCGCACCAGGAAATCGGGTGCACATTGGAGAGATTCAGAAGCTTAAAAAAAAAAAAAAATCCCCCGTTCATGTTTTATCCAATAGGAACTAAGATAGGTGGAGCTACTCCTTTATTTTTAAAAACAACAGCAGCAGCAAAGGTGAAGGCGGAAAAACCTTTTATACTCAGGTCTTTCAGGAAAAAGTACCAGTCCTCCAGTTTGATACTCAATTAAGAAGCATCAGCAAAACAAAGGCTTCTTCTTCAAGGGACAGCGTTCCCCCACCCCCCACTCCCACCCCCACCCCCACCGCCCTGCACCGGAGGAGGGGCTGGGCCAGCCTGCCAACCTGATGAATCAAAGATTACCCTCCCGGAATCTTCCCACCGTCCGGCCTTCCCTATGTGTCAGTCCTGCCTCACCTTTTCCGAAGGGGCCCAGGTCCAACTGGAGAGAGAAGCACAGACAGGTTTTGTTTTTGTTCTGGGAAGGGGGAGGGTTGCAGAGGTAAGGAGACTGTGAGAAGTGACCGTGTATCTATAGAAAGCTCTAGCCGGAGGCCTCAGAGCTACGGGGCTTCCCTTGCTGTATTCACATATACACAGTCATCTGCACACAGGGCCCCATGAATAGGAGTTTAGAACAGGCATTGAACCAGCAGTGGAGTTCACTCCCAGATACAGGTGTAAAAGAAGAGGAAAAAAACAGAAGTATTTCACACAACCCTGCCTTCCCGAGTAAGGTGGGTTTGGGTACTCTTGGCTGTAACGTAATCTTTAAAGGTTTAAAAGATTAATAGGGGCTTCATTATTCTATTAGTGCTGCTGTATTATTATGGAAACAAAATGTCTAAAGTATTGGTGAAAAGATATAAATAAAAATCATACAGCATTAACACTGAATAAACGCTTAGCAGATGCTACTTACTGTTCTAAGCACTCTTTACAAGCCTATGGGTTAGGCACTATTACTATTTGCATTTACATCTGGGAAAACCAAGACATAGGCTGAGAATTTGCTTAAGGACAGCACAACCAACTAGTAGTAGGGCCAGAGCAGTTTCAGCCTCTGGAAAGAAAGGGGAGGAAGGCTCTGATTTCATGCTCCCTGGGCAACTTCCTGGACACTTTGAAGCTTCTTACCTACCCGTCTGTTCAGAAGGCAGTGACTTGAAGAAGCGGCCCTGGGTAGTGTCATTTCTGGGAAGAAATGACTCCCACTGCAAATGAATTAGTAATCTGGTTTAAACATGGAGTATGTATGTACAGAACATATATACATATGGATGCATCGATACATAAATTTATAAGAACAGCCATGAGCCCTGGGGCACATATGAAATCATCATTTTGAGGCCTATCAAACCAGCCCCAGGAAGGGAAGGACAACTTGAGGGCCCCTGGCCAGGATGACCAGCTGTAACTCTCTCTGATACCTTTTACGGTTGTTTCTCTCTGTAACGCCATCAGAACAACCATAGAACATGGAGCTCCACATGACTGGATGATACGAGACAACATAAAATTAAGTTCCTACTCGAACCACCGCCAAGGCGGGTGGTTTAGACCAAGGCTGGCAAATACTGGGCACGCACTCCTCCACTCCCACCTCCCAAACCATTTTCACAGTTATTGCAAAAAGGCCATGGGGCCCTTCGGCTCAGAGGTAACCTCAGAATCTTCAAGGTCTTAAGTCCAAACAGTGCGATTTCTATGCTTGGTTTGGCAGGAAGTGGTAGTGACAATCAGGAAAGGAAAAGATTGGTGTTGGCTGGTGCCACCAGGCAAGATTTCATGAAGACTGGCATGTGGATTGGACTGGGAAGGCTCAGCAGAGGTGGGAGAGGGGAACAGTTCCAGGTGGGGCAGCCCTGTAGGTGGAGGCAGGGATGATCGTGCAGCTTGTGTGTGCTGGGGAGCAAGTTGTGGGGGGGTGGGGGTTGGGGAGGGGATCAGACCAGACCATGAAATGTTTGTCCTGCTGGGGTGAAGAGAATCCACCACAGGAAGAATGTGGGTGGGTAAGGTGGAACCAGATTATAAGGCACCTCAAGGACTGGCTGCTTTAGGCCTTCATAGTGCTGCTGGCTACTTCTCTCGTGATGATCAAACAGCTTTTTTTAAAAAAAAGGAAGAAAGAAACCCAGTGTCTTGGGCCGGGGGTGATTTATTAAGAATGACAGTGTTTTCAGTGTTGAGCTAAAGTTCCAGGGTACGCCATTTCAGCTACTATATGAGCATCTATGTCTTTAGAAGTCAGGCTACTTTGCCGTCACTATACCCTGCAAACTTTGTTCCTTGGAGAGACAGGTGGAATGCATTAGAAAGCTCTCTGAACTCAAGGTTGGGGTTGTCTCAGTTAACTAGCCGGCTCATTTGGGCTTTTTGATTAGTTTGAATTCTTTTATATATCTTGACAGGGAAATATAAAGGGAGAAAGAAGTTCTGTTTTTAAAGCTCTTTCCTTCTAAATCACCACAATGAAAGTCGGCATTCTCAAGGATTCCCCCTGGCAATGAACATATTGCTAAGTCTATGCCTCATGATTCGTCAGAATTACTTTTTGGATTTCTTTCTTTCTTTCCTTTCTTTCTCTTCCTTTCTCTCTCTCTCTCTCTCTCTTTCTTTTTCTTTCTCTCTCTTTCTCTTTCTTTCTTTATTTCTTGGTTTATTTGTAGAGTTGTCTAAGAAGACTGAATGCCACAACAAAAGTGAACATATTCCATCTGATTTTAATAAAAGGTATCTCTAGAAATAGTGTCTTTGGCTGAAAGTATTCAGCATGATGAGAGTGGAATTACTGTATACATTCCATCATTTTGGCCTTCGTTTCTCAGTTTTTTAAAAAAAACTACCTTAGCTCCAAATCTTTCACTGGCTAATTACAAGCACTTAACATGATGCAAAGAAGCAGATCCCTAAAGGGCAATTATGGAAAATAACAGCAATAATCACAAATATCAGCTGACGTGATAGAAGCCATCTGGTTCTGTGGATGCGGAGAGGTTGCATGTCTGCCACAGACTCAGCCTGTGTGCTGCCTGGTTTGCAGATGAGCTTCTAGGATGTTCTTTGGATCTAAAGTTTAGGAGCAGACACTCATCTGGTTCGTGTGCTTTGGGGGTTGAGGGAGTACCTCAGTTATTAGAGATGGCTCACATTTTGTAAAGGTTTACTACACACATTTTTGGCTAGCGTAGTTCTCTTTATTAGAAATAATAAAAAAGGACTTCATCGTTGCTGTCTCGATAACGTTCACAAGCCCTGTATTCCACGACTGTAAACGTCTTCATGTTCCTGGTTCTGTTCCTATGCAGACCAGGCCAGCCGGTCAACGTCTTGGTGATGGCTGTAGCCATGCTGGAAGCTGTCATATCTTTGTTTCTTTATTGGTTCCTCTCTATATACCCACTATAAGTGACCCAATGCCCCCTCTCAAAGAAGTAAAAGGTCTGTCCTCCTTGGTAACTTTGCCCCCATTCTCGAGGGCTTCCAGCATCTTTGACCTCCTCCAGCATCCTTGACCTCCTCACCTACAAGGACATTTACCTCTACTCCTCTTAAGCTGCCCATTCTCAGCGCCACCCCTCAGATCTTTTATCACCTCCAAATCTTCTATTTCAAAAAAATCTGAGAATGCTTCTCTCTGCTCTTCTTTCAACCATCCGGGGTTTTTACTCCCTTACTCAAACTTGGCCTTCTTCTCTTAATTCATTGTCACGCCTGGTTCTGGACTCCTGGAGGTGGCCCAAGGATATACATTCCCTAACGTTGTCACTTCAAGCCTATCTGGCCCAGATCCCACTGCCTTGCCAGCTTCCTCAACTTCCCCATGACCCAGGGGAGCCATGGCAGCAGCCCTCCCTCTTGCTAAAAACATAGAGACTGCTGGCACTAGGCGTGTTCTGCAGTGCCAGCTGCACTGGCACTCTCCTTGGCAATCGGCCAGCGCCTCTCCTTTCCTGTCAGTGGTCATCCCACCTTCAGTTCATTGGCATTGCCCCTGCCTGCCTGGCAGACCTCATCAACATCTCCTTTCCTTTCCATTCACACATGCCACCCCCGCCCCCAAACCCTGGTAATGCTGTGTGAAAGGGGTGCGCTCCCCACACCCCAAGTCTACAGAAAAGTGGTTCCCAAAGCAAACTCTGGCCATGCCCCACCCTTTACACGCTCTGCCCGTAGGAGTACCCGGTGAAAAATGGGAACACACAACTGGGCAAGCTCAGTGTCGCCCCTCCCTTTTCTGTAGTGAGAGTGAGCCAGCCTCTCGCAGAGTGGCTCCAGGCTCTGAGTCTTTCCTGGGCAGGCTGCTGTCTGAGAAGCTCCCGGGCCCAGATCTGCCCATTCTGGGTGGCTTCAAGCTCTGCTTTTCCTTGCTTCAGGCCTTGTTCTCCAATTTAGACAGTGCCATTGAAAAGTGATATTTTGGCCCTGGCTGGCATAGCTCAGTGGATTGAGCGTGGGCTTCGAACCAAAGCATCGCAGGTTCGATTCCCAGTCAGGGCACATGCCTGGGTTGCAGCCCATGGCCCCCAGCAACCGCACATTGATGTTTCTCTCTCTCTCTTTCTCCCTCCCTTCCCTCTCTAAAAATAAATACATATTTAAAAAAAAGAAAAGTAATGTTTTGGTCTCCAAAATTACTCTTATGAATTTTCTCAAACTATTCTAAACCCATGTGGGAAAGAGACACTGTTTATTGGTGTCCCTCCTCGGGTACCCCCTGGTCCTGACTATTTGTGGTTCCCATAACAACCAGAGTATCTCACGTCTGGCTCTTCCCCATGCAGCACCACCCTAATATTTATGGCCCCTTTTCTTTATTGCCTGGATTGGTGTTATACATTTCATCTACGTTCTCTTACAGAATCCAGGAGTGAACTCTACTTAACAGGTGAGGAAACTGAGTCACCGAGAGGTCAAATACCTTGTCCGACATGCCCAGCTGGTCCTAGGAGGCCTGAGACTCAGGATTCACTCCTCCCTCAGCCTGAGACACTCCTACTCCATCTTCAGGACTCCACTCAAACGCCGTTTTTTTCACGGAACCTTCCCTGACATCCGTGTCTGCTCCGTGCTCTCCACACACGCTTCTTCAGCAGTTATTTTACTGACTGTGTTTTTTTTAAAGACTGTCTCCTCTGCAGACAGCCAGGGCACATAGATCTAGTTTTCGCAATAATGCTACTATTGAGATATTCATAATTCATTCATGCACTTATTCAACAACTTTACTAAGCCCCACTAATATCCTAGTCAGTGTCAAGGATGAGAGGAATCTGTTTTTAGAACCTCATAGTCCAGAGTGAGGCAGAGGTCAAGACCGATGATGAAAGCACAAGGTGGAAATCTCCATGATAAAGAAGCGGTGCAGGTGCAGCGCATGAAGGAGGAAGGTGGGCTTGTATCTTCTCATTTAAAGGTTCCAAATGGCTAAAAAGTACTTGCCCAAGTTTGCCCAGCTCGTGAACGGTGGAGCCAACATTGGAGTGCGGTTCTTGACTTCAGAACCCGTAATCTTCTCGGGAGCCCTCACGGCCTTGTCTTGGCCCTTAGCCAGGCAGGGCCAGGCAGAGAAGATGGCCCATGGGAAAAGGGGGCCTGACCTGTTTCTAGATCCTGTGCGTGTCTCACCACCCAGAGAACCCAAGGGCTCTTACATCTTGATAGTTCTCACAGAGGCAGAGGTGGTTTCTCTGAGTGGGTAGAAAGACTACTTCTCAAATGTGATCTCAGAGTTTTGTGCCCCCAATAGGACTGGTTGGCACCTTGGGAAAACAACTTGAAAAAGACCCGTGCCCTCAGGTGACAGTAACATTGATAGTTAGAGGAATTGAAATGCTTTTCAGGTGGAGTTGACAAGGTCAGTAAACCTCTTTTTTAAAGATTCCCCACCTCAAACCTCGTAAGCTCTTTAGCTGTTGTGTAATGTAAATCCCATTTAATTTCATATTTTGTATCTTCAGTCCTCGGTGAATAAGAACAAATTACTGTTTCCCTCACAACAACCCTCCACATAATTGCTGTTTAACGGCGTGTTCTGTCCAGGCTTAAGAGCCCGACTCCTTCAAACTTTTCCTGAGGGAGTTGAAAATTTATAATAACTAATAACATAAAGTGACTCATGAAAAAAAATGTCCCAGTGCAGGATGGAGTGGAAAAGGCAAAAGCAACAGGAGGATCGTGTTGCTGGCCTCCTCGGGTGTGATAAGCACGGAAGAGGCCAACTTTCTAGGTGGGGAACTTTCACTTCCATCCAAGAAAGGGCAGGTCCCCCCAAAACAGGGATCACTGCCAAGAAGTCATCCTTTAGTTTTTCTAAGTCAAAGAATATGTATAACAAAGAGAGTATCATGAAAACTACTCACCATTAATGCGCAACGGCCCTTCGGTTGTGTTCTGACTAATGGAGTCTCATCAAAGTTCATTTCACTTTTCTCAGATCTCAAGTAGATGAAGATGCACCTTTTCAACTCGGACAATGAACCGGATTGGCTGCCCTCTTTCTTCAGCCCTTCTGAGGGGTGAATTCTCCATGAGCACCAGCCCCGAAGCCATGATGAGGCATGCGAAGCAGACCAGAGCAGACTTCTTGGTGGTCATGAAGCCACAGCGGGGTGGAGCAGTGGACATGGGTCAGATGATGAGGCGGGGGGGCTTCTCCAAGGCCAAGTCTGGTAACTCCGACCCCCAGAGCAACCATCTCCTTTCAAGTTCATCATGGAAGCTGCACTTCAGTCCAAAGTTTGGATTATTACAGAATAATAAGTACTTTCTCCTCCTCCTGGCCTTTGCCATTGATGAGATGGTAGGGTAGCTGTCATCATGGACCTTTCCTGCAGCATCCCCCCACCACCAATGAGTGGCTCAGCTAATCCCGCGTTGCAAATGCTAATGTCAGCTGCAGCTGAGGGTCTAGAATACAGGTGAGGCTGCAGGAACTCATTCCCCCAGGATAAAAGCATGCCCGAAGAGGCTTGCATTTTCTTTTCAAATCCACACAGCTCAGTTCCACGAACCTTTATGAAGAGCTAAGAGCTAGGAGCAGCGTCAGTAATCAGTCTGGGTAACAGAAGCTCCAGATCTCCAGGTTCCCTGTTTGTCCTGTCTTAACACAATGAACCAGATTGGCTTGTCAATATCAGGGCCGGCCATCAGCCCAGGGTTGCCAGGCTGGTTCCTCCAGTGCAGGTTGTACCCCTAAAGTGGTGTGGTCCATTTGGCAACAGGAGAGGCCACTCTTCCAGTCCTCTCCCACTTTCTCTGAGTTGCCCCAAGAGGTGAACTGGAATTGCAGCTTTGACAGGTCTGGCCACAGGGAAACTCACACCACCATGTCGGTGACTTTCACTAACGTGTCTCCCCAGGGAAGCCTGTTCTTCCAGGTGATTCGGCTGCACCTGGATTAATACTGTTCATGTTCCATCCATCTACCTAAAAACTCTCAGCTGCAACTGTGGTGTGAGTGTGGCAGCAAGCCAGCTGCATTGTACCATGGATGTTTATTCTTCAATGTTCATGTAGCTGTGGGGTTTTGGCAGAGGGGACAGTAGTTGTGCTAGGTATGTCCCTTCCTCATTTCTGCCCCTAGGGGCTGCTGCACACACCTTTGAACTTAGAGATGAAAGATCTTTGAGGTTCCTGGTCTATCCTCAACTCATCTCGAGGTAGCATCTTCTGTAGAATAAAGGAGCCAGGAACCATGTGCCAGGGGTTACCAACAGGCCAGTCCCAAGTACAAGTCATTTCAAAGCAAACTTTCCAAACTGATTACTATTATTTCTCCCTGCTGCCCACCCCACTCCTACAAATCGCCCTATTCAATAGACTCTGTATACCTCCCACCTTCTTTATTCCTGCTTAAATGGCTGTCTTCTGTTAGTACTATGGTCCTCCTCCGGAAATGATCACATAAGATTTCACAAAAAAGCAAAAGTGGCTCCTCGTCAGGAAACCTCAGGATCCCCACATGTGTGATGGAACAAGGGAGAGCATGAGAAACAGAAATCAGGTCTGTCAATGCACTTGCCCTGAGTAATGGAATGAAGTTACCCTGTGTGGTGACATAGGGAGGGATCCAAATGCTACGAGTGAGCTCTGCTGTCTGTGATCCCAACATCACCACTAGGGGCTGGTCTGGATCCCACGAGGAACAGAGGAGATTAAACGGGCAAGGACGTTTGGTGAAGAGAATACCTTTGTGAGTGACAAAAGGACAGGACCTGAGAAAGGTGGGGAGAACACATGAAGAAGCTTGATAAAGTCTCTGTTGAACGAAGGCACACGTGACCAAAGTACGGTTTGGAAGGGGAAAGCAAAAGGAAGCGTGTGGGCCCAAGGGGAGAATTGCTCTGGGGCTACAGGCAGGGTAGGGGTTCCGCTGGTGTCCTCCCCGGGGCTGTGCGAGGTCTCTGCTCCTGACATCGTTCTGATTGGTCAGGTTGGTCCTGCTTTGTTGATGTTTGAGTTTTACTGACTGTTTGATATTTTAACAATCAGCCCCAATTACACAGATTATCGTATTGCCTAGAATTTTGGGCAATGGTTTCAAAAATAGAAAACAATTCATTTCTGATGGCCATTCTACTTTTTTAAAAAAATCCTCACCATAGGATATATTTATTGATTTTAGAGAGAGAGACAGAGAGAGAGAGAGAGACAGAGAGAGAGAAACACTGATGTGAGAAAAACATTAATTGGTTGCCTCCTATGTGTGCCCTGAACAGGGATTGAACCTGCAACCCAGGCATGTGCCCTGACCGCAGATTGAACCCATAAACTTTTGGTGTAGTGGACGATGCTCCAACAGACAGAGCCACCTGGCCAGGGTGGGACCAGATTATTGTAATGTGGGTTATCTGGATATGTGGGTGGGTTGGGAATTGATATGTGTGGAAGAGAAAAGAAGGCACCAAGCCAGAGAGGGAAAACAAACAGAAAGACCACCTACACATGACCACACACGTGTACCTATGCTTGAATTGATCACGTATGTGCATTTGTAAAAATGTCTGAATGCCTGCTGTTCAGGCAAAGAATGCACTCGGCCAGGCCAGTTGGAGGGACTCTGTTTCACAGATAACTTCTTCTTTTCCAGGAAAATTTGCCGCTGCCTTTGTCTCCCTGCACCAACACGTTCTCTGGGAGAGAACTGCGCACGTTGGGATTCCCACACTCAAGTCTAAGATTCCTCCTTCCAAGGCATGGCACTTCATCTCAGAAATAGCGCTCAGAAAGGCTCTGACATTCTTCTGGAAATAGTTTTCCTTTGGGGTTTCTACCTCTATTTCTCCTTGTCCATATTTCCTTTCTTGAAATGACTCCCAGGCTAACATTTCTAAGTATAGCAAGTCACGTCATCTTGTGCAGATGCCCTGGGGGGGTCAGGCCACGTGTCTCCCTCCACAACAGAGAAGCCAGAAGGTGAAGGGCTCTGCTACGGGCACCTGAGGAAATGACCAATTGCTCTTTAGGATACACGTCTTAGAAGTGTAGAGCTGCGTAAATGGTGAACTTCACCAGGGCCACACGTGAAGTAGAACGTAAGAAGGCAGGAATACTAACTCGAGATGCCTTTAGTCAGCTCCCGCTGTTTACTGCAGGCGTCTACCCCCTCCTCCATGTTTACGGAGTGTTTGCCAGTTCACATTCCCAGCCCACATCTGTCTGCCTCCTTCGGCCTCCTTGTGGTGGAGCCATTTCCTTCACTTCAAAGGAAGCTCCAGGTGCAGACATGACTCTAGAGGTGCGGCCCGGCCCCAGAATCTGGCTCCTTTTCTTTACTAAAACATGTACTCTCTTCATCTTACACGAAGCTGACTTCTGGAGCCATTCCTAAATTCATTCACCTGCCTTTGAACTCGGAGAGTGAGGGAGAAACGTAGTTTTCCTTTTTCCTCAAATCATTGACCCTTGCTGGGCCATGACGATTCAAACTGATTAACTGCAGAAAGAGACAGGAGGGATAGACATGCACTAAAGAGAAAATGCCACAATTTAAAGAATCGGTAGGCTGTGGCAGGCGAGTGTAATGATGGCCTCCAGTGAATCATGGAGAAATAAAACCTGCCATTTGGGGTGGTTTGTACACAGCGTGGGGTACCTGACCCTGCGTCCAACCCCTTTGCAATGGGACATGCTTCCTCCATCAACACATGGGCACTATTTCTCTAACCCCGTGAATCAGCCTGGCCTGGCCTTGGGATGGGGTTCCAGAGGTGAGGCCTTGAGAAATTTGAAGATTGCACTCCTACCCTCTTGGAACCTCGAGGTGGCCTTGCTGTCACAAAGCTCAGGCCAGCCTACTGATGAATGAGAGCCCTTAAGGAGAGAGCGGAGGCTCTTGTCAACAGTCTACTCCCAGATACGTGGGTGAGGCCCCCTCGGACCTTCCAGCTGAAAGCAACCTCACAAGTGATCCCTGCAAACCCTGCACCAGCATAGCTCAGCTGTGAGAAATAATACCTGGCTGTGGGTTCAGTCCCTGAGTATTGAAGTGGTTTCTCATACCACTGATGAATACACAGGCTTGGGCATTGTGATTCAATATTTATCTTGTCTTTCTTTTTTTCTAGGGTTGCGTATATAATAAGGCTCCTTTTCGATCCCCCCCGCCCCCGCTAGAAATCTAGAAAAGCACTTCCTGCATGGACACAAATAACTTAGGGACTCGACACTTAAAAGCTCATGTGAGACTGGAGAGTGGAAAAGCAGCCCTTGTGTGTCCTGCACCCACACAGCGCCGGACAGCCAGTGGGAGGTCTGCATACACTGGCCAAATTAAGCCTCTCATGGGACACCTGCTGCCACTTTCATCTCCCTTAGTGCAGCATGGGTTACAAAATGAATGGGCAGGTTGATCGGGCCTACCTGGCCAGCTCTGCAGATGTTTCCTTGTGGCTAGATCTCAGAGATCCAGCCTGGCAGGAGAGAGGATCTCTCCAGTTGCTGGAGGACTGGGCCCATTGGTCATTAGTATGGCGATTGTAGTAATACTAGTGGCAGGAGCAACCGCTAACATTTACTAACACCTTATCAATATGCCAGTCATTATGCCATGCACTTTACATGAGTTAACTAATTTAGTTAGTTATCATTTCCATAAGGATATGTGCTAATTGATCTGCCCAAGCTAACACAGTCAAACAGGAAAGCCTTAGCTCTTAGTAGCCTGGCTCTAAAATATGGTAATTCTTCAGTTACAGCTGGAAGGTTTAAATGAAGGAATGTTAAACATAGTCATTTATAAAAGTTACCTAACAAGAAGTTGTCTATAAGTTATAATCTCCAAAACGTTTAAATATCACTTGTATTTCTCATTAGTCAAGAAACAAGTATTACAAAGAGCACAATATATGACTGCACTTATTCACAAAAAGTTATTAAACATATAAACCAATGCAAAAAATAACATGGCCCCTGACCGGCGTGGATCAGTGGGCTGGGCATCACCCCACAAAGTGAAACGTTGCTGATTTGATTCCCGGTCAGGGCACACGCCTGGGTTGTGGGTTTGTTCCCGGCTGGGGTGTGCGTGAGAGGCAACTGATCCATGTTTCTCTCACACATAGATGTTTCTCTCCCTCCCTAACCCTCTCTCTAAAAGTAAATAAATAAAATCTTTAAAAGAAATAACATCATAAATAATCTTGGCTCTAAAGGAACTTACACTATTTTGAAGAGACCAGATTTATACAATGAAATAACCAAACGGAAGACAGGATATAATTTAAAAAAAAAGCAAAGGAGTCTGAGATCTCACCTCTTGCAGTGAAGAATCTGAGTCATATTTCAAATCCTTCCTTTCGTCTTGAAGCGAAACCACCGCTTTCATTTGGGGATGTCACAGCACTAATAGATGGTTCGATAGGCCAGAGTAACCTGTGTTAGCAACTAGAATCATCTCCAGAGAAGAAACTTTACTTTGGGATTTAAGATAATCAAAACTGATTACTTTTCAAGAGGCTTAGAAGCCCAAAGCTGTAAACACAGCTGGGGAAACACTTAAATGTGGCCCATAAAAATCCCATTGAATAATCTACCCTTCTGCCTCACGATGCGGATGCTACATCGAACGCGTGAGCCTATAGGAAAGCGGTAAATATTTTTATACAACCTCGCTGGTGAAGAGAAAAGAAAAATGTATAGAGACATGCCCACCCACATCTTCTATGTGTGTAATGTAAATATCGTTTCTGTTTTACTGAAGTAAAGGCTAAAGGATTACAGTTAGCCCCACCACTAAATTGTAACGCATGAGTGTTATGTAACCAAACCTATAAAAATTAAACTTATGTTCTCAAAATGTAGAACGGCTATTTTTGATTGGATGAAAAAATAAGTGTTTTACTATATGTTGACTAATAGTCAACAATAGAACTTGGGCTAATTTTCTCTATATAGAATAATTTTGACTTATCAAGACCTTTGTTTTTTCCCCCGGAAAGACAGACGTCTATATATTAGCAATGATCGTCCCTGGCAGTGTGATTAGGAGTGTTGGTTATTTACCTCTCCTTGCTTTTTAAAGGTTTTGAAAAATTTCAAAGCAACATGTATTTTTTATAATAAAAAGATATGATTTTTTAAAAAGCAGTCAAGCTGCTTAATTTCTTCACTGATTGAAATTTCTACACCTTTTAAATAATTTGTCCTTAACTACTTTGCCTACTAAACAAATCCTTGTCTTCAGCTCATTTAAAAACAATTTTCCCTTCCAGGAACATTCTTATGATCCATTTTCACTGATATCTAGAAACACATGTCAAAGCTAAAAATATTTTCACACAGGACATGAGCCTTGAGGAAAAAAATTACTCTGACAAGGAAAGAAATTACGCCTTAACAATTTCTTTTTCAGATGACTTGCTGTGTACCTCATTAGGAAGAGGCACAAAAAGGAATTTCTAAAATAATAATGGCCCAGAACCTTGCTCTTTGAGATAACAACTCTCTGTTTTTGCAGGTGGCTTTCCACTCAGAGAACAAAAACTGGCAACATCCATTGCATCGCCCTGTTTACACGTGTTGAGTCATGCTAATGTTACAGAGCTAGTGAAACACTGGGTACAAAGCCCTTTATATCAAGGCAAAGAGCCAACCCCAGACTCACTAGAGCCCACATGCACACCCTTCCATGTGTCTCCACGGAGCCAGAAGCCACTGGAGAGGCCCTCCAGGGCAGAGCTGGTGAGGGCAGGCGCTGTGAGCCGCCATGGGAGCCACATGCCAGATTTTGAATTCTCTAGTACTTCCAATGTAAGAAGGAGAAATCAACAGGTAAGTTACTTTTAACATCGTATTTTGTTGAAATATATCCAAAATAGTATCATTTCAATTTTAAAAATATGTATTTAGATAATGTACATTCCTTTTTTTAAACTAAGTCTTTGAGTTTCACTGTATATTTTACACTTAGCGCGCAGGTCACTTTGAACTGGCCACGTGGCAGGAGCTTGAGTGCCACATGTGATGAGACGCCACCTGACTGGACAGGGCAACTCAGAGATGAAAATGTTACTCTCACCAAGTAGGGTTCCAGGGTCATAAATGTGTTTTACACTGAGATACAATTCCCATACTATTAAACCCGCCCTTTAAAGCATACAATTCGGTGGTTTTTAGTATATTCACAAGTCTGCGCAACCGTCACCACTAACTAATTCCAGAACATTTTCCAAAAATAAATTGCCTACCACAATCAGTTACTTCCCACTTCCTTCTTTCTCTAGCCCTGGCAACCACCACTAACCTGCTGTCTGTCTCTATGAATGTGCCGGTGTTGGACACTTTGTATCAATGGAACCATATAATGTACGGTCTTTTGTACCAGACTCCTTTCACATAGCATGATGCTTTCCAGTCTTGTTCACGTTGTAGCATGTGTCAGCACCCCATCCCTGTTTATAGTTGAATGCTATTCCATTGTATAGATATGCCACATTTTATTTAGCTAGTTATTTATTGATGGGCCTTTGGGTGGGCACTTTCCACAGTTTCATTATTATAAACAATGCTGCTATGAACCTTCATGCAAAAATGTTTATGAGAACATGTTTCCAATTCTATTGGGGTGGAATTGCTGGGTCACATCGTAACTCTACATTTCACTTTTTGAGGAACCCCTGAATTGGTTTCCAAAGTGGTTGCACCATTCCATATTCACACCAGCAATGTAGGAAGGTTCCCATTTCTCCAACATTTGTTATCATCTGCCTTTTTTATGATAGCCATCCCAGTGGGTGTGAGGTATAAGTCATCTGTGAGCATGTTAGAAGTACAATTCCCCGACTCCACTCTGCACTTACTGAATCTCAAATTCTGGGGGTGGAATCCAGCATTCTCTGAAGTCCCCCAGGTGATTCTCATAGATGCTAACATTTGAAAACCACTCATGTACAGCAAACATATCATCTGACGAAAGTTTATGGCAAAACTCCTGTGGGCCAGGTAAGTGCTGGGTGCCTTCTGTTGGAAGGTTCAGTGTTGAAAAGGCACTATTTTCCACTCAGTGCTCAGAGCTGAGTCAGCGCGATGGGTGAATTGGCGGCAACTCACAGGCTCTCAGAGAAGGGCGAGAGAGCTTCCTGGTGAAAGTGACGTTTGAGCTCCCAGCCAACTTAGAAAGTCAACATCAATTTCAAGCTCCTCCAGTATATTTGTTACTCCTGTTACTTTCAGGAGAAAATCCAAATTCTGTAAGATCACCTTGCAAACACCTTACCTGGCTCCTGCTGAAGTCCTCGCCTTCACCTCCCCTGTAGCGCCTTGCAGCCGCTGGAGGCGGGGGCCACAGCGCGCTTCGATGCCGCTTTGGAGCTGGCTATCAACATGGAATTTCAGAGCTTACTCTTGACCCACAGAACCAAAATCTGCATTTGAAGAAGTTGGGGGTAATCCGTGTGCATATTAAAGTTTCAGAAGCAACTTGGAAGGACCTAGCAATTCTCCCCAACTGCCCAATTATGTGTGGTGCCCTCTGCTCAGAATGCCCTTCCCTCCTTCACCTTCTCTGACCCCAGAGTCACAGCCCCCTTCCTGACAGCATGCTGACTGCAGCTTGTTTATTTACCTGTTTGTCCTCAGTATTACACTTGGAACTTCTCAAGGGCAGACAGACTGTTTTATTTGTCTGTGTAATTTACAGAGTTTTATTTTTCTATGTAATTCACAGGGAGTGCTGCCTTGCATATAATGGGGGCCCAGTCACTGTTCATTTGCTGAAACAATGTGTGGGTGAATGAGATATGGCAAGTTCCCATGTGAATTTTACCGAAGAATTTTTTTCAACTCTTCACAGTCACATAATTCTAATCACTAGTTCATTAGTGGCAAGAGAATCAGACAAGGTTAAGGCAAGAGGAGACTAGGAAATGCTAGAATAGGGGTCCCCAACCTCCAGGCTACAGACTGGTAGCAGGCCGAGCCTGTTAGGAACCCGGTCCCCAGCAGGAGGTGAGCTGGAATGCAATGCACTTGAATCATCCCGAAACCATCCCCTCTCCCCTCCCTGTCCATGGAAAAATTGTCTTCCACAAAACCAGTCCCTGGTACCAAAAACGTTCGGGACCACTGTGTTAGAGGTTAAAAAGAAAATCTGGTTTCTACTGTGGAAAAGTTAACATTATGATTTTCCATTATATTTTAATTAACCCCCTCGAAAGACAGACACAGTAACATAAAATGAAATAAGCACTGGGTTGAGAGGTGGGTTCTAAATACAAGGGGGAGCACCCCCCACAAACCCCAGAAATTATAAAAAATTGTGGGTTTATTGCTTTCCATCGGCTACAGTAGACCTATCAAGATGTTTTCCCACTGCTCCAAATAATTTCTGAACTCGTCAATTTTGACGTCTTTTAGTACTTCCGCTGTTTTTTTTTTGTTTCATCTTTTCACCTCAGCAAAATGTTTCCTTTTGAGGACTTTTTTTGTCTGGGAGACCAAAAAAGTCACTCAGTGTTAGATCGGGTGAATAAAGAGGGTGGGGCATGGGGGTCATGCCGTTTTTGGTCAAAAACTGCTGAACACTCAGTGTGGTGTGGGCAGGTGCGCTTGTAAATCACCCATCACGAAATGGGCAAACACATTGAGTCTTCACAAAAAATTTACTAAAGCCAAATGCAGCCTCTCACAACAGTACCAGCTGGCACACTGATACAGATGGGTTCCTAGAACACTCACCTTGTAGGGGAAGCCTGCTGTACAAGGGACCCACCCTCCAGAAGATAATTCTGTTTTTTTAGGGGGTCCCCCCTCATACAGTGCCCATCAGCAGTGAATGGTTTCGAGTCTTTCATTTCACCTCCTTGGGCTCTGTCTCCTCATCTGTCATTCGGGGACTTGCCCTGGTCATTGTGGCTCAGTTGGTTAGAGGTCCCTTCACACATGAACAGTTGTGGGTTCGATCCCTGGTCGGGGCATGTATGGGCGGCAACCAATTAATGTTTCTTGCTCACATAGATGTTTCTCTCTTTCTATCTCTCCCTTCCTCTCTAAAATCAATAAACACATTTTAAAAAATTTAAAAAAAAAGAAGTGAGGGAGTTGGAGTAAGCAATCCCAAAGATCTTCTCCCTACCCCACCATAGATCTTTTAAGCACTAAAATTCTAATGTTTGTGGTATGTAGGCAACTTTTGGAAATTAAAGCTTTATTTGAGCAGGCCTCTGGAGGATAATAATTAGTTTTCAAAATCTCTTTTATAGGCAAGTTACACTGTTATATGTTTCCCTTATTTCCCTAGATACCTTTTAAAAACATTATTGATTGCACATTTAGTTTTTCATGAAAAAGAAACTGTTGGATGGACTCTGCCTCGTAAAGACTGTAGGTATGCTGTAAGCCAGAAAAGCTGATTTTGATCAAGAGAGTTGGCATCCGCAATAAATCCAACTCTGTGCGGAGTGATTAAGTTCTTTAGAAAACCTACTGACATTGCAAAGAGTGCATAGATTAGAAAATACTGACGATTTTAAAAACACTAGTCTTGCATTTTAATGCCCCGGTGTCACAGCAGTGAACAGTACAGCACTGTGGGCTCACACTGGGCCACTCTTGCACACGAAGTCCGTCAACCTGACCGGCCTGTGCAGACTACAGCTCTCCTTGTTTCCTCTGTCACTCCCCTGCCCCGGGGCTAGCAATGGGCCATTATCTCTCATTCTGACATCTGAGGAGAGCATCTGAATGCCAGGAAGGAAGTTTTCCAAATCAGTATAAAAACAAAATCCTCTTATTACAACAGGATACAGTAAAGAAAACAAAAGAGGGAGCTCATGAGAAGGAAAAGGTTTAAAAGAGTAAACAAAAAATATTGTGGAAAAAAAATAAAAGCATGATGTCCCTAACACAGTGCAGTTACTTGTACCCCCTGGGAAAACCCAGCATTGCTGGAGAGACCAGGGTGAGGGATTCCGGGCCGACAGAAATGCACCCTGCCAGAGCAATTGCTCACCATCGTCACTGTTACGGGATTTTACAATCTGCTGTAACTGAAAGTCAATAGCATTTTCTTTCACAACTTTATTTCTCTTAGAAGGAAAATATTATTCTTTGGGAGGAGAGTTTTCATGAGTTTTGCCCAGAGTAAGTACGGTTGCACAAGGAAGGTAGAAGCGGCTTGTTTTTTTCATTACCCAGAGATTAGGGGAAGTGCTGTATGGCAATATTGTCTTAAAAAGTTTTAATAACTTGTCCTTGCTCAGGGCTAAAAGAGATTTCAAAATGGAGTGCTGACGTCATCCCTCATGATCCACGGTGTGCATGTCTGTATACACTGGCTGCCCTATATCCCAGTCAGCACATGATGCTGCATACATTGTATGGCAGCACTAC
>PVIA01015207.1:0-23694 GCA_004024845.1 Tonatia bakeri
GCCCCATTTCAAATGTCCATTTGGGGTCCCCCCCTCTTGGCTGCACCCTGTATTGATAAATCCGGACTGATCTAAAGTGATATTCCCAGCAACCTCCTTGGCTGTACATTCTCAAAATCCAATCTTACAAACAATTTCTAGGCTTTGACTACACAAATTAGCAAACTCCTGTAAATCCTTCCGGGTTTAACTCTCAGCTCACTACTCTAAATCTGCATGTCAGTCTCTGTATAGCTTTGTGATTATGGCCAGTAGTCTCTTGACAATAGATTGTTTGATTTCCCTTGAATGAGAATCATGGATTCTTTCCATAAAAGGAACAGATAGATATGTGAGTGTCCAGTTTGATCTGTAAAGAATTGCAGAATTTACCCACTACTGTCCAGCATTTTTTATAATGTAGATTAACAGTTGATTTCATTTCATTTTTACCCCAGGTAAAGAACCAGAGGACCAAAAGGAGTTGAGGAAATACACTCTGTTTTTTTAAAAATCAGCAGAATAAAGATGGAGCACATAGAGACACTTTGTGCTCAGATAATTTTTATCTTTCAATGCACTCTGTGATGAGGTGATTAGTTTCCACTAGATTAGTATGCTGAATTTTCTGACAAAAAATAATTTTTAAAGACTCAAACAAAGACCATCCTCCTGAAAAAAGAGCAAAATAGTAAAAATCTACAGTGTGAAAAAGTAATCCCAGAGGGTGAAAATTTTACCAACAGGACTAAAATGATTAAATTTATGTTCTAATTTCTTTCTAAATTACCAAATACAAGACAACACAACTAGATTATACATGACAAGTCCCTTTAATAATTCATTTATGATTTGAGCTATATGGATGCTTTTAGCAGCTTGTAATAAAAAACCTAACTAAAAATAGATCCAACCATAAAGACTTTAGGAGAACACTAGGAGGCAAGACATTGGGGAAGCAAGTGGTCCAAAGTTTTGTTCGATGATTTGTGAAGACCAGCATGGGCCAAGATTTTCTGATTCTTTTGCTAAATCATATTCATTTTGATGGTAATGTCTCTACCATTATTCCATGTCCACAGGGAAGTATTACAAAACCGGAAGAAAGATGAGGCTAGGGCCAGCATGTAAAGGTCTGTCTCTTTCAGCTGCCAATGACTTCTCTTAGTATTTCACTAGTCACAAATAAGGCCAGGAGTCTGCTCTTAGGTGATAAAGAGAATGGAAAATTGGCATTTTCCACCTCTGCAGTAGTTAAAATTAGGAGGTATTACTTAGATTACACAAAATAACTGGAGTAACAGAGGAACGGATACATGGAATAAACTGACAGCAGTCAGAGGGAGAGGGGTTGAAGGGCTGTATGAAAGAAGGTAAAGGAATTAATCAAATATATACAGAGCAAAGACACAGAAGAGAGTGTGCCGTTAGCCAGAGGGAAAGGGAGTGGGAGGTAGGTAGTGGTGGGCACCGTTGGAGGTGAGGGGAATGGAGACAGAAAAAGACCTGGCTTGGGGTGATTGTTGAGTGAATCAGTGTGAAGATGATGTTTTGATGAGTTATACACTTGAAACCTGTATGGTTCTGTGAACCAATGTCACCACAATTAATTTAATTAAAAAAAAGAAAAGGAGAAAAAGAAATATATTGTTATATAACATGCTTCATTGACATAGAAGATGGACTTTAATTATTTTAAGTTTGCTACTTCTCAGTGCATTGTGATCCTATAAGCCTATGGTATATTTAAATTTCAAAAATATTTTTATTTTTAAAGATTCATTTATTTTTTAGAGGGTAAGGGAGGGAGAAAGGGAGATAAATATTAATGTGTAGTTGCTTCTCGCTGACCCTCTACTGGGGACCTGGCCCACAACCCTGGCATGTGCCTTGACTGAGAATCAAACCAGCAACCCCTTGCTTCACAGGCCAGCACTCAATCCACTGAACTGCACCAGCAGGGCAAAAAAAAAATTGTAGACAGAAACTTAAAAGTATTCCAATGCCCCCTTTTCCCCCATTCACTCACACAGTATACCCCAATCATCTGCTTTGTCATCAAAAATTTTCATTTCGGCGTATTTTGTTCACCAAGAGTAACATTCCAAACAAGTATCTCTTCATGAGAAAGAGATGGGAAGAAATAAATTCTGCTTATGTTTCTGTTTCTAAAGCTAAATAAGGCCTGCTTGAGTGTGGTTAGTATGGTAATAATATGGGTGTAATAATTTATAGTTTTAATTTGAACATTTCGCCTAAAATGTCATATGATGTGCTTGAGTGTGATATCGTTATGTTACAGAATTCCATGCTTATGATTTTGTAATGAAATATTTTGTAATAAAAAAGGGGTGTTATTTGTTCCACACCCTGCAAATATGCTGCAAATGCAGATATGCAAACCACAGTGAAATGATCATTTCTGTCCCATTTTCCTGTAATCCCATCTTTAGACCAGAAAAAACCACACCACCCAAGACTTGAATCCTTTATCTTCCTTCCACACTCCCACTCTTCTCTTCCTTTTATTTTCTAATTTTCCCATAAATTAGGAAGGTAGATATTACAAACATTTGGTCAAGTTGAAAGGGACATTTCTATGGAGCTATAAAATAAAATGTGTCCTAACTGGTGGCGAAGCTGTTTGGGTGTCTTTCCCCAAAATGAAACATTACTGGTTTGATTCCCAGTATGGGCACATGCCTGGGTTGTGGGTTTGGTCCCTGGCTGGGGCATGTAGAAGAGGCAACTGGTAGATGTTTCTCTCTCACACTGATGTTTCTTTCTCTCTCTTTCTCTCTCCCCATCTAAAAATAAACAGATAAAAATCTTTTTTATGAAAATTATATTTTTCAGCAGAAGACTTTGTAGCATAACTTTTGAATTAAAGCTTAAGATCATTTGTTTTGCATTTCATTATGCATTTTATGACTTAAAATATCATAATATGATATAGAGATTCTTTTTATTATCCTATTAAAGTATATATTTTTCAATCTGTCATATATTACATATATTGTTACTTTGCAGGTACTGAAGTTTATAACTAGAATATGTAAAATTCTTAATAGAAATTTTAGTTTCCCAGGAATCTTTTAACAAGATGGATGAATTTAAGAATTTAATTTTGGATAGCTCCCTGATTCCTGTAGGTACTTCTTTTCTGACTCAGTTTCCTTTTAATAAAAATTTAAGCCACTGGTTTATCCACCAAAATTTATCTTTTGTAGACATTTTTACTTCTCATATTGGGCACATAAAATTCTTCATTGTTAAATTCCCCTTAAAGGGGAAACATTTGAAATTCACCAAAATGTATCATTAAACTATCTTTCAAAGGACAGTTGAGGGAAACATAAAGTGACACATTTTCTTTTAGCATCTGCAGCTAATACGATATTTTCTCTTATTTCCCCCTAGATCCCTTGGTTTGCAATTGTTGAGGTGGGGATAGCGATCACAAGGTGTTAGCATCAAGATTTACAGTGATCTAAGGTAGCAAGTGCCAACATTTAGTGTGAACACTCTAACTTTCTATCTCTAGCTTCTGGGCTCATCCTCACTCCTTTGATCCTGGACAAACTTAGCACTGACAGCCATGAGGACCTCTGTCTCAGGTGCAGATTGTTGCAAGATGTAACCAGTATCTTCAACTTACAAGAGTAGACTTCAACTTTGCTATGATTTTTAAAACCTCCAGGGATGTGTGTAAGAGAGGGGAAAAAAATACCTGGAATTGCCCTTGTTAAACTTCTACAATAGAAGCAAATGAAATGAAGAAAATTCCAGAGTAAAACCAGAATGGACTTCTGGAAATTTCTTTCCTGACAGGGAATAACAAAGGATTTATTAGGTTTAACAACGTAACCTGTATATTAATGTATTTATGTGGACATATGGCCCACATGGAGACGCAAACCCTGAAGCATGATTTATGAATGAATGAATGAATGAATCAGTCAATTAATTAACAAAGGCTGATTTACTTTTTCTACCCTATGTTCCATATTGTGATTATAGGAAATTTCCATCTAAATTTTGTGTTTTTGTTTGTATTTGTTCACATTCTTATAGGTATCTCAAAATGAGTTTATCCTAAAGTAATTCCTTTTTTTCCTTTTTGAAAACCTGTATCTCATTCTCTGGTCCCTGTCTTGGTGAATGACAACATCTATGCAATCATTCAAAACAGAAATTTGGATGACTATACCTTTTAATTCATTCAGTTTCTGTTTCTCAACATGTTTGGTATTCATACCCTTTACTCCAACCTATTTGCTCCTGTTGCAGATTTGGGACACATTACATCTTATGGGGATCCGTGAAATAATGTGTTTAAAAGCTGGTTGCTCTCCAGCATTAGCCCTCCAACACTCTCTGCAATGTCTAAAGAATACAAAATAAAATATGAATTTGATTCCATTTCTTTCCTCATTTAAATTTCTTGAATTTAGCCTCACTACAAAGGAGATAAAACCTAAACTTGTATCATGAATATTTACCTATTTTTCAAGAATGTTGTCAAGTTCTGACTTTATTATAAATACATTTCCTATTACCTCTAATTCACAAGTGCCCTGGTACTGCCATTCTCATAGTAAAATTCTTCCAGTGCATAAAAGGGACTCAATAATTGAATGACACATGAATGAAAATTACAGATTATGTTGAACTGAAATCTTTTTCCTTACAACTTATTTTCACTTATCCTAGATATTACCTTAGGATGTTAAAACTCCAATTCCAATGTAGTCTTTTTATTTTTATTTTTTGTCCCATGATAACTTTCCAATAATTTAAAGGTATTCTTTCACAGGTCTGTCAAACTTAGCTTTTTTTCTATGCTTTCTTACTGATTCTTTATTCTCTTCTTAAATTATCTTTTATTTTTAAATTTTTTATTAATTATAGAATCATTCAAATATCTTCAAAAGGAAAGAGAATAGCATATTGAGGCCCAAATAGCTAGCTTCAGGAACTCACAAAACATGGAATAAGTTGTTTCATCAGTCTCATTACCACCAATGCCAAACAATTTTGATTCTTATTACCAAATTCCAGACATAATACTATTTCATCGGTACACATTTTGACATGTATCTCAAAAAGATAAATTTCTTACATTAATGTGGTTTCATGACCCACTCATCATTCTGGTTGATGTCCTCTGAACAAGTTCCAGTCTTATTGTATCCCTCTCATGTGATACCCAGAGTGACACTTGAATCACCAGAAGCAGATAATCAGCAAAGATTATCACTAGCACCATTATGCCACATATACATATCTACCTAATTATACTTTTATTTGCAAAATAGAAATAAACTATTTGCTTTCTTAGCAGCTATTTTTTCAGTGTTGATTCATTTTAATTTACCAAGTAAGATACTTCACTTCTGACATTTTCTTATATTTATACATGCTCTCTGAACCTGTTCATGAAAATTTGTATACACAATCCTAGAATCCCCCAGCAGCACAATTCATCTTTTATTATTTTTGTAGAATTTCTAAAAAAAAAATGTAAATGGCTGTGGCATCTTAAAACAGCTTTCAAGTTACTCTAAATAGGTAGTAAAGTGGGATGAACCTAAGTGGATAGAGGTAGTTCAAAGCGGAGAATTAGTACTTTTGAAGTTCTTCAACAGTCAGAACTATACTGAAACCACTAGTTACAAATTGTGGTTTAACTTTAAAAGTAATACTACTTCAGTTGTACAGAATGGAATTCCAAAGTCACTCCTTTATACAAAGAGATAACCAACACAAGTGCCAACAACCTCCTTGTGGTTCTAAGGTGACCACAAAGCTATCAAGGCATGTGGTAGCTCCTATTCCATCTCTGACCCACAGGGAGCCCATTCAGGGAGCTCTGAACCCATTCCTTTAAGTATCTCTCCTTCACAGGCAGCAGATACTAAACTTTCTCAGGAGGACACACAGGAGGGATCCTGCAGGAGGGAGAGCTGCTGCTGCACAGGGTTTGGGTGGGGTGAGGAATCTAGTAGACAGAGTAGAGCTCTGTCCCTGGCACGAGCCTATATCCCTGCCCAGTTGGGGGAGTGTCTTGTCACAGTTCTCCCAGCATGAAGACCAGTGTCCTGAAGGCCTCCTGTCTATCTGGAACCTTGACTCCCTCTGAGTCTCCATTCTCTCTGCACACTCACACCACTGGTTGCTGATGACCTGCATCCATGTCCTCCAGAGGGCTGCTTTTTGCTTGCCCAGTGAAAGCAAACCAGCTCTATGTGGGCTAAACCACCAAATGCCCCTGCTGTTAAGAGGCTGAGCTACACCTTCTGCAAAGAGTTCTGAACCCCATTCAGGGGGAGAAGGAAGGCATTGTTTTCGAGTTTGTCCTTCCTTTGGTATGTATTTTCCCTAAGCCCTAAGGGTACAATATAGAGTGTCTTTATATCTTATAGTTACTCTCTTATCAAAGTTTTTTTTTAATATTGAATTTATAATGCTTAAAGATAAAAACAAAGATACTCTGTCAAGAATTAGATTCTACATATGTGGAACATCTCAACCCCAGCAACACTTTCATTATATGAGAAACTTTATCACAGCCTAACATACAACCAGATTGAGTCTTACTAAATTAAATTGGTGTTCAACTTCATTCACTTAACTAATTGATGAAGCTGGTTTTCAATCCAGCTCATCTTTACTCTAAGATCATGCTGTTTTCCTCTATCTATGCCAGGGATAACTCCTCCAATAAAGGTGAATATTTGTTATGAACAAATATTTTTTCTAAGTGTCTATTTACTAATAATACCAACTCTCGAGAAGGTACATATATAAATCTTCTCTAAGAAGTCAGTTCACTCTCCTTCCTAAGTGTCACAGTGTTGTAATGTCAAATCCATAATATGAATTATCTGACAATTTTCTGATAACATAGTATGTTTTAACATCATTAAAATGAGTGATCTGCCATATAACATATTATTTGCTACTCAAATTTTTTGTCAGAATGGCCAATATTCATAGCAGCCACTTTTCACGTTTATGTTTGCTCTTGCAAAATAAATGTGAGGCAAATATTTTCATGTTTGTATCATAGGAGTGCTTTAAAAATCACAGATTTCTTAAATCATCATCAGGTAATGTGATTGCTGGGGCATCAAGGTTCCTAATGAAATTATAGATCAGTGCTTCCACTGTGTGGGGAAGGAAAATAAAAAGCTAAGGAGGACAAGGAATAAACTCAAAGAGCTGTGAATAATAATTTGAATAAAATGTGTGCAATCTATTGAGAGGGTTAATTTAGCAGCAAAACCAGCAGTGAGAAAGAAAAATTACTAAAAATATATCTAATAGATTTGCTCCAGTTTAGTTCACTTAAGAGGAAATACGTCTTTTACAAAAGGACATTTTGGCAGTAACATTATAAGAGATGAAATCTAAATGGTGCTCATAGTTTACCATATACTGAATTATATAATAAAACCCCATGGAAAAATTGCACTTTCATTTTTCAGACTATGGTTCTGCTGTATTGATATATATCAATAGAATATCTAAAAGTCTCTCATTTAGGCCAGGCCTATATGGATCATATGGATCAGCTTTCTCAATTATAGGTTGATTATTAAAACTGGATTATAATAGTTAGAAAATAAAATTATCTCATGATAGCAGCTATAATATCTGGTATACAATTGGTGGCTATAGAAATAAAAAAGGCTAAAATGCCCTGTAAAGATATTATTACATAGTAGATAGATATATTTAATTCAAATAATCTAATGTATTTTTTAAATTTAAATTTACTATGGTGACAAGACAATTAGTAAAACAAATAATCTTTATTTATTCTTCAAAAAATTTAAAGTTATCATATAGTGTTGTTTAGGGTGACTTTATTAATTTCTGTGGGCCTGAAATCCTTTATCTCTAAAATGATGGGTTTATATAGATTCCTTTAAAAATTATACATACATATGTATATAATATTATTCTAGGTTATTCCAGATGATATATAATTATATATATACATACACACACACATGTATATATATAATTCCAGATACTCACATACTGTGTTATGCACTAATGGAAAAACAAGAAAAAAGCACAAAACAGAACAATAAGATGTCCTAATTTCTTAGGTTTCCATCTTAATTCTGCTGTAAATAGATTTTTTGATTTTTTAAATTACTTGATACATCAATAATAAAAATTCTACATCAACAGAAGAAGAAGATTCTCATTTCTATAAGTAGTCTTCAAACCCTATTAACAAAGAACAAAAAAAGTCATACTACAGCACTTTTAAGGACTTATTAATATTCCTTCCAAAAAACTCTCAAATTATATTGTGATAATAAAGAAAATATATTTGAGATAGTGCATATATTTTGAGAGATGCTATAATGTTAAAATTCTTTCTCTAAGATTCAAAAATTGAATAATAATGCCTTGAAAAAACATTATATAGCATAATCATATAGGCTAAAATTGTTAGAGATATGTAAGGCACTGACTTAAAAAGTAAAAATAGATTTACAGGAAAAAACCATTTAAGGGTTTAATTTACTTATTTAATACATAATGAAGATTAAAGGCAACTCATCTTCATTTTTTTTGAAATACTCTGGTATTATAGTTAAACCTGAAAACAATTCCAATTTGTTTCTTAGGTGTTCTTGTTCTGTGTATGTTTATATGTAAGATAGTTTCCCCTGAATGCCTACACTTAAAGTGAGTGCTTTATTGAAAGCTGCAAACTTCTTTACTGAATGATCTAAAACTATGTACTAAGTTCTCATAGATCCTCATTTTCCTATTTTAGCAGCTGAAATAAGATTGAGCATGATTAACCTACACGAATTCATTGATTTACTTTATTTTGCACTATAACTCTTGGGGCAAATGAACTAATAGGGAGACTCACAGGTCCAATACAACAGAAAGGGGAATTTTAACTTAGGATAGAGTCCTTATGAAAGGACATGGACCACAGTGTTTCCATTCAGTCCTCCTCTTGGGATACCTTAGGTGCCAGTGGGTTACCCTCATTCACCATCTCAGAGAGAGTGACCACCCACCTGACTGAATTCCTGTTGCTGGTGCCAAGATGTTGACTCCAAGTGCCAGAGTGGTTGGTTGTTTTTCTCTCTGGTTTGGAACAATTTCTTTCAAACAATATTTAAAAAGTAATTTGCTATAGATTTTATGAAGAGTAACATGTTTAAAAATATTAATTTGACTTTAAATATATTATTACATAAACCAATATATAATTAATATGAACGCAAATATGCTAGAACTCTATGTTTGAATGTATAGAAACATGCAGTGGTTTTAGCAATTAACTTCTTGCCATTAGCACCCAAAGTATGTAACCACATGAAAACTCTTAGCCTTGGATGATTGCTTGATATCAAAGAGAGGTAAGAGCATGAAACAAATAATAGAAAAAGTCCATGCAGAACCAGTTTGTATTTACACCACAGCCTGTTAATATAGGACACCTTTGTGTCTTCTCCCTTCCTGTGTCTGTTATGGATGTTGTTAATAAAGCACCCACTGTCTCTGAGCTGAGAGGAGGTTTATAAGACTTTTTAAGGCAATAAAGCAGGTAGCTACTATGGATCAGCTGTAACATATGCTATAAAATCTATTTTCCAGTCCCCATCTAAAGAAATCACCTAAGATGAAACATAAGTTAAAAACAGGGTGGTTTGGTTCCCCACAGCTGTGTATACTAATGTGTATGTGTATCTGAAGCAGGTAAAGTTGTGTAGAAAATGTCTTCTTGACCCTGACAGCATTATCATTGATACTTATCTCATCTAAAAGGTAAAGCCAAGAGTATTTCTAAACTTAAATTGCTATTAAAAGGGAGCTTCCTACCACACTAGATCCTAATTTATTATGAAATTGGTGAATAGATAAATTTCATGGGGCACTAAGATGAGACTAAATTTTGTCAAAAACTGACCAAAAAGCTAATATTGAAATGATAGGAAAATGCCACATCCTGGTTGGATAAATCACCCTTGGGAAATATGTTATTTATAGTATCAAAGCCTCCCTCACTGATAATGCACCTTTATAGAGATCAATATCTATTCCTGAAAAAACTTCATCTTTGACGCTTTGACTACTTGCTATCTAACAACTCCAGTTCAAGTGTCACCTCTTCTATTAAGCCTTGTCTAATCTCTCACCTGATGTTAGGTAGGCACACCCTCTTTCGTTAGGACACATGGCATTACATTATTTCTCTGTTTATGTAAACACACATATTGGATTTTAAACAAAATTAGACAATAGATTGGGTCATTTTCTTTGCATTCTCCAGGCATGACTTGAGGGCTGTTAAATACATTATATGTGTGCATATAAATAGATGATCAATAAAATACCCTAATTAGGTGACATTTTTATAATATAACTTCTATAAGATAATTATGAGTTATATGAGGTATTTATTTTATGAAAGTTTTAGAAAATCTATCTATGTGAACTGGGTTTTTCCTGCTGTCTGTTTTGTTATATAGAGTTTTATTGGAACACAGCCATGCCCATTCACTTACAAATTGTTTATTGCCACTTTCATGCCACAACAGCAGAGTTGAGTGGTTGCAACGAAGACCACATAGCCACAAAGCTGAACATATTTATTATCCAGCCCCTTAGAGGGAAAAAAAAATTGGTGACCCTTATTCAATATAAACATGTCACAGAGGTATAAACGTATTAGGATATGAGTAGAATAGGACATTCACCAAGATGATATGGTTGCAGAGCAAACTCACTGCTTTTTTTCCCACCTTTGATACCAGTTTTATTTGGAATGTCTTATGGGATGTTTTACAATGTTTTTGGCTTTTAGTCCAAGTTACCTTTTCATGACCCAGTGCTCAAATTATAGAACATGCAATGTTAAAGGCACCTGTATTTGTAGGTTCTACATCTTTCTCTGAGCCTTATAATCAGAGTGGTCATTAGTAAACCAGTTCTCTTTGGATCTCACTTCATTCACCTGTAAAGTGAAAGATTTAGATGGAGTAATCTTATGCCCTCTTCCAAGCAAGGCTGACTTCATGCATATGTGATCTGTGGAGTCACAAAGTTTCATTAGTATTTTTTTTTTACTAACATTGTCTTCCCAGCTGGAGAAATTGTATTTATACCTGGGATCCTAGAGGCATTGGGAAGTAGCTGAAGGCTAAAGTGTCTTTTGGTGATTGTCTTTCCAACACTTAATTTGTTCACCATTGTCGATCTTTTCTCTCGAAAGCACCGCTTCCATAGATATCCGTGCTCCTTCTGAGACCACATCAGATATGGACTAGGCATGGCTTAATGATCTTTCCATCCCAGAAATATCTGTATCTTAATCTTGGAAACTAGAGCATATTAAGTCAAAGAGAAACAACATTATCTAGAGACCTAGTTCTCCCATTTTAAAGCTGAAGAAACAGAACCAGCAAGTCCTGGGACTTGCCCAAGATAAAGACAAAGCCCAGGCCAGAGTATATGATCTGATTATCTCTCTTCTGTTTTTATCTCAGCACTTCAAGGGTGATGCAAGGCATTTCCAAATGTTCCCACAAAATCCTACAAATAATAGGGAAGAATCCTCTGGTTACTTTAGTAATTCAAGGGAGGTGCAAGATTTTTCAAAGTTTTTAAGCAAAACATTGTCAATTGCAGCATGATGTAAAACTAGCACTTTACTTGAGGCTTTCAATGTAAATAATAATAATAATCACAATGATAGTCATACTGATTTATTTTTTACTGTGTGACTCATATGTATTGTGCATTGTGCTAAGTACTTATACGCATTGCCCATTTGCTCCTGTACTAACCCATCTTTGCATAAGAAACTTAACCCCATTTGCATCTCAGTTTCCTCATTGGAAAATTGGTAAGTACAGGTACTATATAGTCAAAGTGGAAACAAATGTTAGACCTAAAAAATAGGGAAAATTTTTGGATAATTTTTGCTGCATGAAAAGTTACCCCAAAATGTAGAAATACAAAACAACAAATATTGGGGTCACAATTTTGGCCATCAGGACTTCAGGAAGGGCTTGGTATTTCACCTGTGGTTACATTCAGAAGTTGGCAGGAGCTGCCATCATCTAAAGGCTTGTCCTGACTGGATGCTTGAGATGATTCCCTCACATGTCTAGTTAGTTAACACTGGCTATTGTTTACAACTTCACACAGTGTTGTTGACAAAAACGGCAGCACCAGGCTATTTCAATGTTCCTGTCTCAGAGCCATCAACCTTAAATAGCAGCTGTGTTCCCCAAGAGCAAAGGACTTAAGAGAACCAGGCAGAAGCTGCATGGCTTTTTACTTCAGAAATATAATTTTCTCCATACTCTATTATTCAAAGCATTCATGAGCCAAATCAATGTCAAGTGGATGGGTAGAGACCACACTTCAGGAAGGGAGAAATGTCAAAGAATTTGGGGCTCATAATTTAAAACACCACAGAATTGCTGATAGGAGAAAACATATCAACCATACAGGGACTAAAAGTTGATGACATTTAAGTAGCAGACTGTGGCATCCTCTCTAAAGCTAACCCTATCTTCTCTTAACTTAAAAATCTTAAGAGCATGTCACCCAATTCTCATCTTTGAAAGAACTGAAATAGTTGGAGCTCCGCAGTGCTTAGAAAAAATCTAATCCAATTTGTGGCTCACATAGAAATTGCCAAAATGAGCTGCAGTGTAACAAGTTCCTGTTAATTGCTTTTTGCCAAAAGGGGAGGAAAGGCTGTATTAAGGGAGTTTCACATAATCCCCAGTCTTGTTTAATTGTCTTAATGACAAAGTCTACTGGTGAATGGAGGAAAGATTAGTTTACAAATTTACAATGAAAATATGTAATATGTAGCTTGGCATATGTTGCAGTAAAAACCTAACTGTTACCAAAGAGCAATTGGAGTCTCCTGCCTGCCACCACCCTCCAGACAAAATTCTGAATGCCAACCTTTAGACACAGTTCCAGAGGGTAAGGTTGGTTTAGTGATAAAGGAAAGGAGTCTATTCAAAAGCTTCACAATTTTGCTATAATAGCTTTTCACATGCATTAGTCACTTAAGCTTATCAATTAAGGTTAAACTCTAACATATGAGTTCTCCTATCATTCCCCCTGTTGGTTTTAATTGTCTTATTTCTATAGGGTTACCTTACAAACTAAAACAACATAAGATACAAAAGCTACAGATTTTGGAAGAACACTAGGCTTTACCTCAGAGGTCATCCCCTCTAGAACACCTAAGGAAGAATAACCCTGCCACCCTCTGCCAGGCCAGGTCAACCCTAGGCTGTGCCTGGAGTTTCCTCTCATTCAAAATACTGTCCATTGGGAAATGCAGGCAGCTGTAACACGATCATCCAGGCATCCTCCAGGAAGAAAGCATGAGAGCCAGAAAGAGCTAGCCCCCACGCCCCCACCCCAGAGCCTGATAGAACAGAGCCTGATAGTGCTTCTTTTATTTCAAATCTTCTCACCCATAATTCCATTCACTCTGGAGGTATTCAGCTTCTCAGCCAATCCGGTCCTAGGCTGTTTACCCTTGCCTCAGGAAACCTCCTACTATGAGGCCCCTCCCTACTTGTCCCCAGTGATCTTATCAGATTTCTTTGTATCAGAACCTTCATGAAAATTATGGCTTAATTCACTTACACATATTCAGGCTGCCACTTGTTAATTTTAAAGATTTTTATATAAGTGTATGCTTAGTAAGCATATATGTCTTGGTATGTTGTTATTTCATGAATGTGAGTAGACATCTCAATCCATAGTGAGGTAGGTGCATGATATTAAAAAAAAAGTCCATATCAATTAAACAGACAATCAAGAGGGGGTAGGATTGAGGGTAGGAGGTAGGGATGGCTGGGGTGGGTGAGAGTGGTGGGGGGGAGATAGAGACAATTGGACTTGAACAACAATAAAAAAAGAGAGAAAGGCAGTCAATCAACAAATATGCATTAACCTCCTATGAACAGATTACTATTGTTTAGAGCTAATAAAGGGCTCTGAAAGTCACTGAAGAATCTCTTTTCTTAAGAAGCTTCTATACTAGCTTTGTGGAAGTAACTGTAAAAATAAAGGAATATACAGGAGGGGTACAGCAAGTGATACAAGCAATAGATTCTCCAGTTAACCAATGGAGAGAATGGATCTTGTTTATTACCTCTGTGAGGAAAGAATATTTAAGCCCGTGGCATCACATATGGCACATGTAGAGAAACACTTTCATGGAATTATATAGACTATATTTCTTAACGTTTGTGTGCAGAACCGCTGCAGTAGCTGCTGATCCAGGGTAGGTGTTAAGTAGAGACATGTCTTCTACAACATAGTCAGAGCTTCTGATCCAGGAGGTTTATGTGACCTTTGCAAGTAGCATATTATTCAGCACAGCCCTATCTTTTCCTTGTAGATGCTGGAGTATATTGAAGACAAAGGCCAGTTGCCAAGCTGAACTTTTGAATGTTCCATTTGCTTTATGACATGTTTGTATCAGGTCCAGCACAAAGAAATAACAAAGTTGTAATGCCTTCAGTTTTACAAAATCTTAATCTTATCGTAATAATTAACTTGAAGCTCTTACTAGATAGTTATGACAACCAACATCTCATTGCACTGTATTATCAATTATATTTAATTACATATGATATTCTGATCTAGAGAATCATTATGGATTTTGTATTTACCTAAGTATGAAATATTTATATTGACACTGATACCATGATTTTTGGATGCATATGAGGTGGTATGCTTTTCTCTGAGTCCTGCGATTTCTTGACACATGATGTTATCATCAGTTTTGACCTTGTTCTTCTCCTTCAGTCCAAATACCTCCTATAATATCTCCTTTGGACATGCAGTCTTATTTTTTATTTCATTATAAATTTTATGTTATGCTTATCTGGGCTGGCTTCTAACAAAAGAGGACATGAGGAGCAGCTCCATGGCCTGGAGCAGGAACATAGCTCTTCAGTTGCATGAGAGAAATATTTGATGGGAAATCTACTCAGACTTCTTTTGTTTTTGTTGCAGCAAAGGTGATTTAATAAACTAACTGAAGTGTCGGCTACAATAACTTAACTTGAACAGAGAACAGGTAAGCCGAAACATGAAAGTTTGTCCCTCAGCATCCTAAATGATTAAGGAAATTGAGTAAATATTTATTTCATTTTTTGAAGCTCAGTACATTATTTTTCTCATTATGCGGTTTTAGAACAAGCTGATCAAGTTAACAAACTTTGACTGGACCACTTGAACTATCCTTACAGTTATTAGAAGAAACTACACGCTTGATGTGCTTTGATTGGTCTGAGATTATGCATTTTGTGACTTAGCTAATATTTCAGATATTATATTTTTCAATTCTAGAATTTCCATTTTAATAGTTTTTTTTGCTCTGCTGAGATGTTGTATATTTTCATTTATGACAAGCATATTTCCCTTTATGATAGTGAGGACAGCTATAGCAGCTGCTATAAAATCCTTATCAGCTTATTCTAACATCTAGGTTACTGAGTGGGTGGTCTGTATTGATTGTTTTTGTTTCTTGAGGATGGTCCGTGCTTTCCAGATTGTTTTCCTCCTCTCTATTGAGTTACTCTGTATGGTAGCATGGACATTGGAACTGATATACCATAGAAAATCTGTATTCTGTTTATCTTTCTAAGAATATTCATTTTTCAAGCAGGCTGAAATCAGACTACAAAACTGCTCTCCTTGATGGATGAAGCTCAAAATTTTTAAATTTATTTTTTCAATTTTTTAAAGTTATAGTTGACAGACAACATTACATTAGTTTCAAATGTACAATATAGTGATTAGACATCAATGTACCTTAAGAAGAGACCAACCCAGTAAGTCTAGTACCCATCTGGCACCATGCATAGTTACTGTAATATTATTGACTATGTTCCCTATGATGTGCTTTACACCCTCATGACTATCTTCTTCGGGACTGTTTGATCATCAGCGTCACTCATGCATGACCCAGAGCTACGTAGTGATTCCATACAGGTCTTGCTCTCACTCTCTGGCTATCACATTTCTGGGATTTCCCTCTCTGAGATGGCCCATTGATGCTGTGCTAGCTCTAAACTAGGTCACCCGATTCCTGGAGCCAGTGTGCCTGTGGGCTGTTCATTAGCATTTTAAACACCTTGAATGTTGCAGACTCAGGTCTGCTTTGAGCCTAAAAGCCATAAAATAAAAAACTCATCCAGTGTTATTCACTTCTTCCAGTTCCAGTGGTTAACTCCTTTCCGGTTTCTTTCTTTTTCTTTTCTCTCTCTTTTTTTCCATTCTCTGGTGCCTTCAAGTAGGTCCTATGTCCCCACATTTTTGGTTGCTATCTTCAGAAAGGTTGTTTTCATAGGTACTACCCAACCAAAGCAGAAGCAAAATTTTAAGATAATATTTGAAATGCAGATGGGTTTGTTATCTACAATTAATATCCATAATTGAATTAAAAGCTTATTTTTAATTATATTGAATTTATTATTCCTCATATTGCAATCCTCCCACACTCTTTTGATAGACTTTAGGAGATTATTTTTGAACAAAATACTTCTTATAAACTAATTTCTAGAACATTAATTAAAAGATAATGCTCATAGTTGTAATGTAAATGATTTAAGATCAGCTTCATTTGTAATTTAGTCAGTATAAAAGATTTCAAACCATTTAAAGTATTCTTTTTCTTTAATAGAAATGGGATTTGAATTCTTTGTGGCACCTCTTGATATGGCCCATCCTTACAAGCAATTACATTTTAAAATGACTTACAGAAATTAGTGAATAACACCACATATACTAGAAGAAAAGAAAAAGGAAAAAGTACATTTTGAAAGTAATTTTTATCAATTAGCATATATTGCTATACATGTGAGTCTATTATCATCCTTCAGGAGATAAATTCTGATTATTTTAGATGAGTTTATTTTTATGGTTTCCATGGTGAAGGAAACTTGATATGTGAAAGATTTATATTTCAGCATTGGTCATACATGATCAGAATACTAGAAGGTCTTAATTCTAAACTTAAATTCTGAAGAACATAGCTACTTTGCTTCACTTATAAACTAATAAAGTCTTTGCATAAACCAAGCATATTCTGGTGAGTCAATATGACTAACAAATTGAATTCATGCCCAAACTAATAAATTGCATACATTTACCAACAGTACATGTATTGTTTCATTTCTTTTGATCTATAATCACTACAAGTACAGGCTATTTGCATTACAAAGCATAAGTTATCTAGAAAACCATTACTTATTCTTACTGATATCATTTATATAAAAAATAGTCTGTACACTTTGAACAGACCAATCTATTTTTTATATATAAAAAAGCTATTCTATAATCTTATCTTTGATTTTATATTAAATCTTATGTTTCTTGTACTCCCTAATTTTAATCAACTTTCATTCAAAAAAATATTTTGTGGCATATATCATTATCTTATTTATTATAATGGCAATATGAAATAAAACATTACTGTGTCCTTGAGGCAGCCAACATCACATAAAATCAATGTCTTAACTAAAATATTAAACATATATATGAAACAACAATCACAATAAAACAAAATTACAACTAGGATGGGGTAAATTCACAATTACCAGAGCTTCCTGGTTGAAGGCAGTTTTTAGACCACATCAGAAAGAGGGGAAACCCAAAGATAAGCTAGGGACCACCAAGTTGAAAACCAGAAGTCCAAAATTGTGAAGGCCAAGAATGCTAGAATTTGTGGGGTGGAATATCAAAATATTTGTCCTTATTCACGTAAGTTGCATCCTAGTCTCCTTATTCACGTAAGTTGCACCCTAGTCTCCTTGTAATTTTCATTCACTGGGGATGACACTGAACAGCAGCATTGGGGAGTTCAAAGACCTTTTGGGTTCACTTAAGAAGATAACAGTGGATACCACCAAGGAAACACTATTGAATATTTTATTTCCATTTTTTGAGACAGTAGAGATATCACTTTTTTGAGACATTATACAGAGTGAACCTCACTGTACTCCCTACCACCTCTATCAGGACTAAAATTGAATTTCCAGCAAGCCTATGATGGTGATGATGATGGAAGCTCAGAACATTCTTTACATTCTTTATTTTAAAGGAATAATATAAAGAAATGTAAAATCCTTGTGTTCTTTTATTGTTTCCAGAAACAACATCACTGCTTTTAATTTGAACACTTTTAAATTGCGCACAATAAAAATTCATTGTGACAATAGTGAATAAGGAAATTACAGAAATTTGGCAGCATGGTGGAGAGAAAAAAAAAATGAAGAGAGGCGTGGAGGAAATACCCAGCAAAGGATAATTAAAAAATGGAAGGTAGATAAATTAAAATAGCTGAACTAGGAGGTTAGAACTGCAGACAAGCAAAACATAGTTTCAAAAATTAGGTTCCTGAGTTGTGAAGATGAAGGAATGTTCTTTGAATAAGTAATACAGAGCCATTAAAACTTTTATATCTATAGAAACATCATGAAAAAAAAGAAAAATTTGCCTCCTATGGGAATACAGTGACAACTAGTATGAGGAGAAATTAGAAATAAGGAGTTTGGAGATGTCCTCTATCTGTGATTACTAGAGTCCAAGTTAGCATGAATATATAAAATGCCAAATGGAGAAATATTAAGAGGTATTTTGACAGCATAATTGACAGACTCTAGTGAATTAATTGACTTAAGAAATGAGAAGGTCTAGATAATAACATGGTCAGGTGTTCTGAGCCCAAAACATTAAGAAATTGCTGTGACACTAACAAAATGAAGATTGCTTGCCAGAAACTGAATCAATATGGAAGCCATGGCTATAAAATAGTTTTCTTCACATTAATATTTCTAAAGAAAAAAAAACAAACATAGGTAAATAGTAATTAGGGGAATGTATAACTGATTCTATCATGAAAAATACTAATATTTTATAAAATTGAGAATATGGAATTTAAACATCATATAGAATTTATATATACATATATAAATTTATGTGTGTCTATATGTATATAATATATATGGCAAAAATTTGTTACATCAGTGCTAGAAGTGAACTGGGTATGTAATGTATATATATTTTAAATATTTTATTTATTTGTTTTTTGACAAAGGACAGGGGAGGGAGAGAAACATCAATGAGTGGTTGCTTCTCATGCACTTCCTACCAGGCACCTGGCATGAAACCCAGGCATGTGCCCTGACTGGGAATGGGCCCGGCAGCCATGTGGTTCACAGACTGGCCACTGAGCTACACCATCCAGGGCTATAATGTATATTTTGATAGAAGAAAAACTCTTAGATGATTCTAGTGAAAAGTAATAGCTCAAACACTATTTCCTGAATTTTCTTAACTGTTCTAAAATGCTGAATAAAAGGAAATATATAAATAATATTAATTCTTGCCTAGAATTTTCTTGAAAGAAAATACAGACAACTGTAATTGAACAACAAAATAATTTAAATTAAATATATATATTCTTTGATAATAAAAATGATTTTTCACTTCTATGTAAAATTATTAGCAGATCACTTGTGAGTTATTGAAATGATCCCTATACTGAGTAAACATGAAGCAATCTTATTATTTTACAAGTCAGTTCCAAACTACATATAATATGTTTTATTGTGACTTCATTTGTTGATTTTATTTTTTGAAACAGTGACCTCTAGAAGGTAGATTTAGTTTGAGAATTGAAAACAGATATTGGAAGCAGTTTTTAATAATTAATAGTATCCTGTTATTTCTAGTAATTAAGAGCATCCTAATTTCATACTATTTAATAAATGATTCAATTAGATTCAGCTCTTGAAAACTGCTGAGATACAATTAGCTGTGAAAAATAAAATTGAGGATTAGCATATGTGAAGTATAAGAAAATAACCAAAGGATCTGTGAAGTTATAAATTACTGGTAAGAACTTCAATTTTCTAGAATAGAAAATATTTATTTTTAGAGAGAGGAAAGGAGGGAGAAAAAGAGGGAGGAAACATCAACGTGTGATTGCCTCTCATGTACCCCCTACTGGGAACCTGGCCCTCAACCCAGACATTTGCCCTAACTGGTAATCAAACTAGTGACCCTTTGGTTCGCAGGCTGGCACTCAGTCAACTGAGCCACACCAGCCAGGGCAAGGAGTAGTTTTTAAATTAATTATTACACAAGGTGAATGGAAGGAAATAATCATGATCACTTACAAGTACTAAGGAGGAATAGGGACTAAAGAGGACCAGGAAACGAGAAGAATTTACTCTACTCATTAGGTAAAAGGCAAAGTGAAATTTGCCTTTATCAAAAGTAATTGAAATAAGGAAAAGGAAAACAATAGTTTCTAGTGTTTTCACTTAAATGTCAATTATATATCCTTATATTACTTAAAATAGGACAAACAATAATAAACTCTCAGCTACAAAAGTATTTCCAAAGAGATAAATTAACATTCCTTTATCTCATGACTTAGTAGTTTTATTTATTTACAATTTTTGTGATTGGCTTACTTTTTAAAAATTCAGGTTTTTTTCAGATCATATCTTATAGAAGTTCCCATATGAAAGCATGTGTGATGCTCACAGATACATAAAATGCATGCTCAGTGATTTACACATTTTTGGGGAGAAACATATAAGAAAGCAGGGAATAAAGTACAACATGGTAATTGCTAGGCGTACAGGTTTACCATGGACAAATCTTCAGCAAGCAAAGCGGTCTTGTTTTTTTCACTGTTGTATTAGAGATATTCAAATCATAATAGGCAATCAGTGAATGTTAGGTGAGATAACTAATGAGGGAAAATAGTGAAGTAGGGTTGATAGGGAAGCATTGTTGTTTAAAATCATAGTTTTAAAAAAAGTGTTAGAAAAATGGATTAAAAAGACATGTATATGCAGAAAAGGCTATTTGATCTCACTGCTTCCATTTGCATTGTATTTTCAAGTCTAGCTAGAGCAATAAGGCAAGATAAAAAAGTAAATATGTATTTAAGGAAAAAAAACCAAAAGTCTTATTTGAAGATAAAGGGTAGTTATCTAGAAAGTGGTAAGTAATCTATAAAAATATCCAACTAGATTTATTGATATTTTTAAGTATTTGAATATAATTTCATCATACTGAAATCTACTGTAATTGGAAAATTACATTTAAAGACTACCTTTTCTAATAGCTTTGTAAACTGTTTAAGAATAAATTCAAAGAAAAATGTGCAAGACTTGTGTTCTAAAATTTTCAAAAATTTCTGAAGATTATTTTTAAATGCCAAAATGTGTATAGACATATACCACTGTCATTGATTTGAAGTCCCCAGATTAAGATGTTAATTGTCCCCTTTATTGACCTATATATTGAGGCAATTGTATGACTTCTTAGATTGTTTCTATTTATTTTAAAATTTTAGTGATTCATTTGTCCTGGGTTCTATTCTAATATTTATATCTGTTTTATTCTCTGACCTTAGTGGATCTATTGCTGATACACTTTTCATAATCCGAAGCAGTGTCTGTCTCTGTGGCAGTGAAAGAATGTTCAAAACTAAAGGCCATTAAAAGGCAGATACCTGTAATTTTGAGTCTACAAGATCAGAGACATGGAGAAGTGATTCCCTACCTTAGGAACTGTGTGCTACTAAGAACAAATGTCCAGGGTTACTGTGTAATTTACTAAGTGTCAGATTTTGAATGATGAGGGCACCCAAGATATACCTTAATATAGGAGGTTTGCATGGGTGTATTTTTGTACGTAATATCTGGAGGCCATTTCAAACGGAGGACTATGGTGGGAGTCCTTATTCCTCAGGACTAAGTATGATGCTGTTTTTTAGGACAGAGATATCTGATGAAAATCTGCACTTTTTTTACTTTAAAATATTCTTAGAATCCTACTTATTATAGGACTATTGTAAAATATATGAGTTAAGAAGTTCAATATTTATAAAACAATTATGATAATTAACAAACACAAAGAGTAGCTATATATTTAATTGGCATCCTTTTGATGAATATGTTGAGGCTTCTGGGACACTTATGATGTAGTATTAGGACAAATAAATTCTATACATTACAAAAGTCCAATGTCTTACAAGAAGTGAGCAGGATCACGAAGGGGACCCTGAGGTCACACATACGCAGCAATTGCAGATTTCTGTTCCTCTGTATAACCCACAGCCTATCATGTGTTCAGACTGTTATGTGGACTAAAAAAAAGAAAAACATCTCTTTTGATATAAAAATGTTAGCTAATATTTTATTATTACTAATTAAGGCATTTAGTTTGCTTTCAAATTTAAGATGGAAATTTAAAAATGCAGCAATATAACTTTAATGTGATAAAAAGGATGTAGAAAGAGAATAATACTCTGCATAAACATTACAATTTTTCTTACTGGCAGGGTCACAATGTATAATTTAAAAAAAAATAAATGATTCTGTGTATATAAAAGCAGTTCACCCTGAAACATTTGGATCCAAGAACAGCAAAAGAGGTTTGACATTTTTAAATAATGTATTGTAGAAGAGATGAAGGACCTTTATTTATTTATTAGTAGGTAAACATGTCCCATGTATGCCAGACCTTCCTGCTAGAGAACGAGTCAAAGAAGCCTCACAAGTGAATCAATGTGAGTCCTCTGTGTTCAGGTTAGAAATGTCATTCAAAATTGATGACAAATGTCTGACCGAAACCTATTTTGGGCTAGCTTTTTTCATAACATTCTCTGACCTTGCACATATGTCTCTGTTACAGACATCTGAAATCAGAGATGAAATGTTAATGACTCTGCTACCTAGGTTGTTTCTTCACTCAGCAATGAACCTAGAAGTAAGTCCAGAACACACACACACACACACACACACACACACACACCCATAGGTTTCTCTTTGAAAAGCAGCCTTGAAAAATATTACTTCAGTGGGCATAATCCGTTGTCAATCTATGACTTGTCAAGTCCTCTGCTTCCTACATTCATGATGACAATCAGAAGATATTAATTATACTAAAAAAACATTGATGATTAAGATCAGTTCATAATGTTTGATAAAGTGAAGACATGACCTTAGTACATTTTTCCTCAAGCTTACTAGTAATAACAGAATGTGAAATGCATGTTCATTATCTTGTTTTAATTTGAAAGTTTTTTAAAAAATACTTTACACTCTTCTTTTTCAATTTTTTATTTTTTATTTTAATTGTTCAAGTACAGTTTTCTTCCTTTTACCCCCATCTCAGCAAACCCCTCCCCCTCCCCACCTCCCTCCCGTTTGCACCCCCACCTTGTTATTGTCCAGGTGTCCTTTATACTTGTTCCTGCAAACCCTTCACCCTTTTCCCCTGAAATTCCTTCCCCTCTCCCCTCTGGTCACTGTCAGCCTGTTCTCTATTTCAGTGTCTTTGCTTATATTTTGTTTGTTTTGCTGAATAAGTTCCTGTTAAAGGTGAGATCATATGGTGTTAGTCTTTGACCGCCTGGCTTATTTTGCTTAGCATAATGCTTCCCGTTCTATCCTTGCTGTTGCAAAGGGTCAGAGCTCCTTCTTTCTGCTGCATAGAATTCCATTGTGTAAATGTACCACAGTTTTTTGATCCATTCATTTACTGATGGGCACCTAGGTTGCTTCCAGCACTTGGCTATTGTAAATTGTGCTGCTATGAACATAGGGGTGCAAAGGTTCTTTTGGAATGGTGTTTCAGAGTTCTTAGGAT
>PVIA01015208.1:0-23720 GCA_004024845.1 Tonatia bakeri
CCAAATCCACGGGCAAGAGATAATGCACAGCCCAGCTACAAGGAATATAGTTAAATGCCAGCACCATCAGATCCACCTCAGCTTTTAAGCTAAAGGTATCCTTTCCCTGGGGTTACATCAGCAGGTGACTGAACAAGACTAGTACAAGGCCTGGCCATCCCCATGTCAACCCAATTCAGGACTCATTTAGTGAGCAACTGAGGCTCCACAGAAGCTGTTGGGGTGCGGAGACATTTTTAAATCTTCATTGCCCTTTCATTGCTATGTGTCCCAAATCCTGCTGTGTATCTTTTTCTTTCAAAGTTGTTTCTCCCCAAAATCCTTACCATACCTAACCCCATCTCTGCAAGGACCCAACGATGATACTAAGATTATGATAATTGGTACATTTTAATCTAAATAAAACGGGAAACCATTAATGGTAAAATTATCTCTTATGTGGAAAAGGATTTTAAGATGGAATAAATACAAACAGGAAGGCCACCTATGGGATTATTAAGTGACCCAACAAAATAACATCATAGGCTTAGGTTGTGGCAGAGGAGGTGGAGGAAAGTATTCATCTTTTCTTTTATCTTATTATTTTATTTTTTATTGTTGTTTAAGTACAGTTGTCTCCATTTTCATCCACCTAGACCTCTGTCCCACCCCCTTTGGTCTTGTCCATGTGCCCTTTATACATGTTCCTTGATGGACCTTCCCCTATTTTTCTCCATTATCCCCCTCCCCACCCCCCTGCTTTGGTTACTGTCAGTGTGTTCTTAATGTCAATGTCTCTGATTATACTTTGATTGCTTGTTTGGTTTGTTGATTAGGTTCCACTTATAGGTGAGGTCATATGGTATTAAATACGTATTGTAAAGCTTAAACCTACAAGGCTCACTTTTGGTTTGGATGCAAAAATCAAGGAAAGCATGGTAACAAGGCTGACTTAGATTTTTGCCTTGGAAATTGAGTAAATTGTGAGACAAAAAAAAGATAGGAACCCATCTTTTGAAAGGCAGGGAAAATCAAGAGTTCTTGATATAGGTGGAAATTTGGAATTCCTAGTATACATTGAGGTGGTGCTGTCAGGTGGGTACTTGGATAAACATGTATGTAGGAATACCAATATAAAAGAGAGCTGTTTTTTAATAGTTTATTTTTATTGTATCCTTTTCATTACATTTATCCCCATTGTACACTCTTCCATCCCCATGCACCCCTTTCCCTGCCACAAGCACCACACTGTTGTCTGTGTCCAGGAGTTCTTTTTCTTCTTTGCTCCATCCCTCCACCTCTGATCTCACCCCCTAAAGCTGTCAGCCTGTTCTATATCTTCAAGCCTATCTTTATTTTACTTATTAAATCAGTTTATTCATTAGATTCCACATATGAGTGAAATCATAAGGTAGTTGTCTTTCTCTGGCTTGCTTGTTTCAACTTAGCATAATATTCTCCAGGTTCATCCATACTGTCACAAAGGGTAAAGTTTTTTTTCTTTCTTTCTTTTCTTTCCTTCCTTCCTTCCTTCCTTCCTTCCTTCCTTCCTTCCTTCCTTCCTTCCTTCTTCTTTCTTTTTCTTCTTTTTTTATGGCTGAGTAATATTCCATTGTATAAATGTACCATGCTTATTTTATCTATTGATCTACTGATAGATGCTTGGGCTGCTTCCAAATCTCAGCTATTGTAAACAATGCTGCAATGCACATAGGATCGCATACATGACTTCAAATTAGTGTTTCAGGTTTCTTCAGATAAATTCAAAGAAGTGGAATTGCTGCATCATAAGGCAGTTCCATTTTCAATTTTTTGATGTATATTCATACTGTTTTCCTCAGTGGCTGTACCAGTCTGCATTCCCACCAACAGTACAGAAGGGTTCCCCTTTTTCCACATCCTTACTACCACTTGTTTATTGATTTATTGATGGTAGCCATCCTGACAGGTGATAGCTAATTGTAGTTTCAATTTGCATTTCTCTGATGATTAAGTTTGTTTACTGTTTTTTGTTTTGTTTTGTTTTTCATTTAGTGTGAAACAAGCATTTGAGCATTTCTGGTAGCATTTGTTGTCATATACAAAAATGATTGCTACAGTTATATTCAACTCACTATTGACACACTTTTGAAAAGGCAAGGGTAATCTCACAATTTATTTTACAATAAGTTATGAGATAGAAAAAGCCATTTAAATATGATTGATCTCCCATCAGGAAACAAAAGGTTTATAGTCTTTTGTTTTATGTCAGTGGTAATTAATGTTAATTTCTACTTTTCAATTGCTAAAAAGAACTTTCATTTAATTCTAGACCATTCAACTTGATAATATGTAAGTATGTACTTTAATAGTGTATCATCAAAGTCATATGTGAAATGAACAAAAAATTAGAGGAAAAATAACCTTTTTAAAATTAATTCTGAAAGAATTAATTGCATTCTATGACAAAACTAATGATTGCAGATAGTTTAAGAACTCTAAAACAGACACTAAATTTTTTAGTGTAATTAATTATTTGAAAAATTTCATTGTTAGTTATACATAATGACTATTATTTTCTTTAAGAATAAGACAAAACTAATATTTAATTTATTCCAAAATATTTATTGAGGGCCAACCATGTTCCAGAGACTATGAAGTGAACATAAAACACAATTCTGGCCTATTTTCATAGATTTTAATCTAGTGATGATGTATACACTGACAAATAACCCCCTAAACAATTATTTGTATTGTAATTAAAACTCAAAAGCAAATCTTTCTATGAAGGGAATAAAAAGAGTGCTAACCTAGTCTTTCTGTGTGTGTGTGTGTGTGTGTGTGTGTGTGTGTGTGTGTGTGTAGAGTTCTCTTCCCCTTTCCATAGCTTTAGCTGTGGAAGTAACAGTTATTTTGAATAGGTCCACAGTGGCCTTTTTGTTTATAGCTTTGTGGGATATTTATATCTGTCCCTGTTTCTTTCTTTGATAAAAATTTTTAATGATAGAAATATATTTTCTCTTTTGTTCTTTTTTTAAACATATTTTATTGATCATGCTATTATAGTTGTCCCATTTTCCCCCTTTTATTCCCCTCCACCCTGCCCATCTCCTCCCACAAACATCCCCTCCCCTTTAGTTCATGTCCATGGGTCATACATATAGGTTCTTTGCCTTCTCTATTTCTTATACTATTTTTAACCTTACCCTGTCTATTTTGTACCTACCATTTATCCTTCTTATTCCCTGTACTTTTTCCCTCATTTCCCCTCTCCCCCTCCCAGCTGATAACCCTCCATATGATTTCCATTTCTGTAATTCTGTTCCTGTTCTAGTTGTTTGCTTAGTTTGTTTTGGGGTTTTTTAAGTTCAGTTATTGATAGTTATTAGTTTGTTGTCATTTTACTGTTAATATTATTGAGCATCTTCTTTTTCTTCAATAAGTCCCTTTAACATTTCATATAATAAGGGCTTGGTGATGATGAACTCCTTTAACTTGACCTTATCTCAGCCTTCCCCCAAAACATGAAATAATTCTGAGAATATTAGAGAATAGAATGCAAGGAAATGCTAAAGATCTTGTCCTCAAAAACTACTGGAACTGCATTGGTTTGCTAAAGCTGCTGTATCAAAAGTACCACAAAATGATTGCTTAAATAGAAATGTACTGTCTCAAAATTTTGGAGGCTAAAAGTTCAAGATCAAGATATCAGCATATATCTTGGGTCCTTCTGAGGCCTATGGAAAGGAGTCCGTTCCATGTCTCTCTTCCAGCTTCTGGTGGTTTGTTGACAATCCTTGGTGTTCCTTGGTTTCTGATGCACCTTGACCTCTGCCTTCATCTGCACATGGTACTGTGTGTGTGTGTGTGTGCGTGTGTGTGTGTCCAAATCTCCTCTTTTTATAGGACACAGTCATATTGCCTCACACACCCCTGGGTCCCCTCTATTCCAGTGTGACCTCATCTTAGACTACTACATCTGCAATGACCCTGTGTCCAAACAAGTTCACATTCTAATGCATATTCTTCATTCACTTCTGAACGTTTAGTGCCACACCCTGGGCTCAGCCCCTCTTAAGACTTCCCATTCTTTCTAACACCTCAGCCCATTTCTATTGCAGGTATTTTCACCAGAGTCTCAGGCCTATAGAATCATTAAAAGTATTTTTTATGTATTCTTCATAAACACATTGTTCAAGGTCTCTCTGGGGAAATAGACAGGATAGAGGGTAGAACTCTGGGAGCTAATCCAGAGTTCTATTATTGAAAGTCTTTCTAACCCTTCCATATTCACAAAGGTCACAAAAGGAAATTAAATGAACATAGTGGATGAAAATAGAGCTGCTATAGTGATGGACTTAAAGCAAATTGAAGCACACTTGTGACATCTTAAGCAGACAGCAGCAAATTGTTGCCACGTAGGAATACGAGCTCAGTGTTGCCAAATCTTTTGAAAAGGGTATGTAAATAAAGGTTTTTATGTAGATTTATTGGCATATAAGTCAACTGTTTTAAAAACATTGGGTGGGCCAAAACTATGTGGGCCAAAGCACTGTTGATGGGCTGGATGCAGGCTCAGGATGCCAGCCAACAACCTCTGTTCTGCATGACACATGGGGATTGCCGGCCAATTTGTGTCTTTTAGCATGGGACAACTTTGAATAAAGAATTTCATTGTTCAACCCAGAAACCATTGGATTCACAGCTCTAATTCTGACAAATTCATTAAATTCAGAATCTAAAAAAATTATAGCCATATTAATAAAGCACAATTATAATTTTGTTGCACTTGCCATAGTTAAAGCAATCCTCATTTTTTTTAAAAAAAGCAATCCCTCATAGTTAAGTTTACCACTTGCCGAGGGTAAAGCAATCCCTCATAGTTAAGTTTACCACTTGCCGAGGGTAAAGCAATCCCTCATTTTTTTTGGATTTTTCATTATTCAAACTGGCAAATTCTTCAAATTTGTCTGTGTATTATCCCACATTTTCCCCTTTGATTCTGCTCTTCAATGCCCTGGCAATGTGAAATTTGGATTCTGGTCACTAACAAGCAGCAGCGTGGCCATGAAGAGAACCATTAGCTTCCTCCTGTTAGCAGACTAGCAGTTTCTCTAGCAAGCAACATGCCAAAAGGAAGTTTCAGATGACTTGCAATTTGACACACTGCACAGCCAGATCCTCCTCTAAGTCTTTCTGGATACATTTTTTTTCTCATAATCAAACTCTATCTGTTATTGATTAGTTCCCTAACCTTTATGTGAGACCTAATGAAGTTTGGATTTCAATTGATAATTCAGCAATCTTAAGAATCAATTAGTGTCTTCAGCACTTTTGCTATTAAAAAAAAATGTCTTTCACCAAAATTGGAAAGCTTTTGAGTTCATTCCATGACACAGGTGACAATTTAGTGATGTGAGCTTTCACTGTCAGAATGCTATCAGCAGCACTCACCACACACAACAGCTCTGGAATTTATATTCTTTTAAAAATTATTCTATGGTGGCAGCTGCTTGGATCTCAGAGTTTCATTTTCATGGTTCCATTTTTTTCTCATGGGTTATTAGTTTCTCTTTCCAGAATATGAACTGGGATCTAATTTCACAACACCAAATCCCATTTCCAACAGAAGTGTGTTGTCAGTTAATTCATTCTCTGGAAGCAATTTGTATATTAGTTAGACTTCCTTGGTTGCAAGCAACAATGGCCAAATTAGTGATCATGGAGACAAAAGAATTCTAGTGAATTCTAGATTTTAGTTGCAAGTATAACTCAGGTTATCAAAAAAGTAAAGACCTTTATTTCTCCAGAACAGTTTAACTTATTCATAAGCTTCTATATCACATGATTCTTTTTTTTTTCTTTAGAGGTGGTGAATTTTCCTTTTGGCCAAGTTCTCAACCACAGTGAGTCTCTACCCTGTGCCCTTCCCTCCTTTCTCTGTGCTTTGGGCAGTCTAATGCAAGTGTCTGGTCATTGTGCAGCCTCAGACCTTCAATGGCCTCTAGTTACCACATAGCTTGCCCTGCCTGTTTTTTGTTGCTTGGGGTGGCACTCATTTGCTGATATACAAAGTCCCTACCATGCCAACTTTGTGATATTTGTGCAATATGGCCATCTTCCTTCCAATTCCAGTTTCTTCTAGTTAAAAATCTGGGGAAGAAAGAAAACAGTCCCTTACTAATGCCAAATATCTGTCATATAATCTCAGAATCTCCCTATATGAAATTCTGATAGTGCCCAGTGTATATCTTTATGGTGACACTCACTTTACTCATAATTGTAGTGGACAATTCCATAAGGGCTCTAAGTCACTTCATACCTTTAATATCCCACTACTAATACATCCTGCCACGTTTTACACTTTTGCCCCCAGGACCTTCTCCAGTGCTGTGATAGACTGAATGGCACACACAGACTGGAAGTACAAAGAAGTTAACACTCTCAAGTAACTCTTGACCAGTTTAAGATGGGAGCCAATGAATAAAGTGTTTCTGCCTCCCATCTTGGGAAAAAGAAGCTCTAGAAAGTAGTCTCTATTCTCAGGCAATTTCAGCAAAATGAAGTGAATTCCATTGCTCACAATAGGAACTTTAATAATAATATACCTATATTGGTTTATTCAGCTTTTAGGTCTCACTATCCCCATTTCCTCCTCCTTTTCCTAAAGATCATCTCCCCAAATAACAGAGTTACCTGTAAGTCCTTATCACTACCTCTGCTTTTAGAAAACCCAAATTAACATGTTCTCCAGCCAAGTCTACTCTCCCACTGTGGGATAAGGATGATTCTTCACTTCCCAGAGTAAAATGAAATCATTCCCAAGCCATAATGTGACTGACTGCTATATAGCTTAAATCTAGCCAAAAACACATTTCCAAGTATACTTTCTACTATATAAAAACATCCTTAAAAGTGCAGAGAAAAAAAGTTCCTCTCATACTCAACTGCTTAACTCTTGGGACTAAAAATCAGGTTTCATCATCACTCCTGTGAGATTTTAAAGTTCTCTGTGGAGAATTGAAGCCGAATATTGACTTCTTTACTCTCAGCTGTATTCTGCCTTCCCCTGAAGTAACAATGGCTTCCATTTCAATAGACAGGCACCACAGGTGAAAAAGAGAATCGCAAGATTTTTTTTTAACACTGTCAAAACTAGTATTGTGCCACAGTTTCTGATGAATTTATTTGCAAGAAGGAAGTTCAGGTTTGGTGAAACTCAGATTTGAATGGGCTGTCAAATGACTAGAAAGTTGGAGTAAAACAGGAACACCAAGTGACTACATTGATAAGCTTGAGAAGTGAAGTGATAGCAGCTGGGCAGGGTCCATAAATTGTTCATTTGTTTTATTTGTTTGCATTTCAGTTATTTGTTTAACTCTTCTAGGTGCCGAGCATATAGCAATAAATAGAAGTACAATGTGTCATAGAATGTGTCATAGACAGGCATTCATCAAATATTCAGGTTATTTGTTGCTATTAAAGGGTAGCTACCCAATCAGGGGCTCCATCCCTATAGGATTTCTATCGGGCATGACTATCTTACTGGGTATCTTCACTAGAATCAGAACGGAGGCAAAGTTGATCATTTCTGTTTCATGGCCCATAAGAGACAGGAACGACCTTCGGTGATGAAGTTAGAATGTAGCAGGACTTTTGTTGCCTAGGTCACTGAATGATCCATGTGGGGGTGAATGCTCTCCCAAACCACTAATCATAAACATAATTGAAAGTACATATAAGCCAAAAATAAACCATAGTACGTTAACCTTGTGAAATTTGGCTATTTGTTACAATAGCTAGTGTTACCCTAATATATAGGGCTTAAATTTAATTGGTAGAGACAGATGGAAACAAAATAAATAAATAAAACATATCCTCTCCTATAAAGAGAACAAATTAGTGGGCCAAAAAGATATCTGGGGAAAGACCATTATGAGCAGAAGCAATAGCAAGTGGGAAAGTCTCAGTTGCAAGCATGCTGACATGTTTAAGGAAGAGCTGAAGAGGTAGCAAGCCATCATGGGTAGAGTAGAGGTTGGAAATGATGAAATAGGAAAGGTAATTTGAAATGAGAACAGATATTGTAAGATCCTGTAGACCACTTTGAGAACTTTTATTCAGAATGAAATGGAAATCTCTCAGAAGATTTTGAACATGATCTGCCTTGGGTTTCACCACATTTACTCTGCTTCTTGATGGGTTGAGAATAAGTTGAGGGTAGACCTAGGAAGACCAACTAAGAGATTTGGAGTGAGAAATAATTATGATTTTGATCAGGGTATAATGATACTGGAAGTATAAAAATTTGTAGCCTGGATATAATTTAAAGGTAGAGCCTAAGATACAATGTGTGAGGAGGAAAGAAATATTAAAGATATTCATGCCCTGGCTGGCGTAGCTCAGTGGATTGAGTGCGAGCTGCGAACCAAAGCATCGCAGGTTCCATTCCCAGTCAGGGCACATGCCTGGGTTGCAGGCCATGGACCCCAGCAACCACACATTGATGTTTCTCTCTCTCTCTTTCTCCCTCCCTTCCCTCTCTAAAAATAAATAAATAAAATCTTAAAAAAAAAAGAAATATTAAAGATATTCATGATAATATCTTTATCATTAATAAATTATAATTTATTAGGAATGTTAAATTTTGTTAATGATAATTTAAAGATATGATAATTTTCCTTAGTAGAGGAAACATAATTATTAATTTTGTATGGATTTACAACTAATAAAGTTAATATATAGTATAATATGTAAACATTTGTAACATATTTAAATATTTTACTATATTTAAAATTGAAAAGATACTCATATGTTGCATATTTAATTGTTGAATATGTTGAAAATAAGGGAGAGAAGGGGCATACTTAATAGCTTAGTTTCTGAAAAGTCAAGAAAGTGTCTAATTCACATGATGGAAGAAGATAAGAGTTCCTCCATGTTAATGGGAAGAGAAGGAGGAAAGGTTAGATGGCAGTAAATTAGTAGATGGGAGAGGGATAAGAAAATGAAATCAGCAATGTGTGATAGCTTCTACTTTCTCTCTGGAGTGAGATTCAAAATCATCAGCTGAGAATAATGTGGAAAGGGAAGAGTGAGAGATTTAAAGAAAGTACGGAATGTGGGAAATCTTATTTGGGTAAGTACAACAGGAAAGTAAACTAACTCATAGTTGGTTAAGGGCTTGGTTGAGGCTGAAGTTACAGACAGACAATTTGTGCTGTTCATGTCAGCTCTGGCACGTGGTGAGAGGACAGAACTGGAACTGTTACAGAGCAGACCCACACACACAGGGACCAAGGGGGTGTGATATACTATTACCAAAAGGACCCCCCACACACACTAGGTTCGATTGTCCACCACCTTAGGAAAGACATCTCTCAATGCCAGAGATTTGTGAAAAGGAAAGGAAATGTTTATTTAAAGCTATACATACTAAAGTAGCGACCTAATGTCTTCATTAAAATATCAAAGTCCTTTTTGGATACCCACAAACACCCACAGTGCTTCCTTCTCCCCCTGCCTTAATTTGGGGTACCGTATCTCAGGAAAAGAAGGAAACGTCTGCAATTCAGGCTCCTGACACCATCAGCTGTGTCGCCGTCCAGGCAGGATCTCAAATTAATCCAAAGCCATGTGGCTCCTTCTCATGGCCTACTGGCAAGAGTTCTTTCACCCTTCTTCCAGGCAAAGTCTCTCCTGCTTCCCAGGCCTTGTAGCCAAAGGGAGCACCCTAAAGCCACGTGGCCCTCTTCTACCAAAGCTGCAGGGGTCCCCACTCTGGCCAAAACCACGTGGTTCTTCTTTCCACCAAAGCTGCAGGGAGGGGGTTTGCCACTGGGGCCAAAGTCAAGTGGTGGTTCTCCACTAAAACCACATGGTGATTCTCTCTACGCAAGCTGCAGGGGTCTGCACTCTGGATAAAGCCTTGTGGTTCTCTCCTCAATGGCTGCAGTGTGTGGGTTTAAATCCCCACACCAATCTTCCTCTGCAGCCCCATTTCCTACTCCTCCCACAATCGACTACACCTGCCAGCATTCCTGTATTATTCCAAGTTTACTGGGCTGCCATCATGAGAGAGGGCAGGTGTGGCCCCATGTCATGGAGCCAATCTTCTCCAAGGTCTCACACAGGCACTGTAACCAGGGGGAGCTGCCCCCCAATTACATCTTGGGTGGAAGTCACTCCCTTCTCCCTGGCTCAAAGTGTGGTCACAGCTATTTAACATATCTATGCAATCAGTTAAAGGTTATAGACCTATTAAATAACCATGCCAGAGGTTAGCTGCAAAGCTGTTGCTGTACAAAACAGCCCTGCATGTTCCTGCTCCATGTGTCCCTTCTCCCAACTTACACCTGTGGGGGGAAGGGGTGAGGACATCCTAAAATTTCGTGGACACATTGAGCTCTGAATCCCATTCCAAATCCCTATTTGGGGGCCCCCTCTTGGCTTCGCCCTGTTACAGAACCACTCAGAGATGGTGACATGTAGCTTTTAAGACTGTCGTAAGTCTTAAATAAGATAAAGTAAATGAAGGACCTAATAATACCCAGAGTATCGAGGGCACTCTATAAATATTATTTTGCTTTCTCCTATGCCTTTTCTTTTTCTTCTATAAAGCAAATTCTTTTTTTTTTCTAGAGAGAGAGGAAGGGAGGAGAAAAAGAGGGAGAGAAACATCAATGTGTGGTTGCCTCTCATGTGGCTCCCACTGGAAACCTGGCCTGCAACCCAGGCATGTTCCCTGCCTGGGAATCAAACTGGTGACCCTTTGGTTTGCAGCCTGCACTCAATCCACTGAGCTACACCAGCCAGGGCCTATAAAGCAAATTCTTACACTCATTCACTAGAAGACTGTTGTTAAGATCTTAGTCTATGAGAAACAATTAAAAAAACTTTAAGGACTGTGCTTTTTCCCTCAGTCTTTCTCCTCCTCACAACTTGCTTCCCCTCTTATACTCTCCTTTAATTGGCAGAATACATATTGACTGCATGTGTTGACTGAATTGACTGAAATTTTCAACCATTTGGTCTAAATTTCAAAAGTGGTTAAATATAATGTAATATTAGGCAACTGGTGCCTGAAATTTTTAGTTGTTTTTACCTCACTGGCACCTGAATACTTTGGTTTTTGAGAATATAATTATCATCAATAAAAATTATTAGTAAACATGAAGATGTAGGGGATTAGTTACATATTCCTTATCAAGCTTGACACAACAGACAAAGGATATATAATAATACATTTGATATTTATTTTTGCCCCACCTTTAGCCCACAACTTCTAATACTTTCCAACTTCAAGTCTATTGATTATAATTTTTTAACTACTATCATTTTAAATACTAAGAGGTTTTACAATAAGTGAAACAAGTTCTTTACTTTATGAACTTCTACATCAGTGATAACAAAAAAAAAATTGCTCTAAGAACTGGAGGAAATAAAGCCAAGACCAAATTTGGTCAAAAGCCAGGAGTTGCCCATTTTTTAAGAACCTGACACTGGTCTAGGGAAAAAATAAGAAGAGAGACACAGAGAAGAACAAGACAGGAAGATAGTGACAAAGACAGAGACAGAAATGGACAAAGAGAAGGTATTTTTTTATTTTCACTTTTAAGAACTTTACATGGGAAGCTAACACCTTTCACAGGGAAACAACATGGAAAATAAAATGATTTTAGTACTATAGATAATATGTCACTCTATCAAAACACTGGTGAACACAAGCTAAGAATCCAGTGAAAAGCAAACTTGGAAATGTACTCTATGTCACAGAATAAACTTTTTGGTTTTTTCCCTAATTTTATACAAATTACAACTGATGAGAATATTGTTCATGAAGACCTTTGGACATGTAGAATTTAAAAGTGAAACAGCTATTAGAAGAAAGATCAGCAGCAGGTTAAAAAATATTTGAGAAAAAAATCCTGTTGGTACAGATAAACAAAAAAGCAAATGCTCTTGCCCTAAGCCATTTCTCTGTTTTAGAGAGAGACACCAACAAGGATGTAGAGAGACTCTAGGTAAAATTCATTCACTCACTCCCTTACTCCATTAGTTCAATCAAACATTACTGAGCACCAGTAACTAAGTGTCAGGTGAGCTTCTAGATGCTGAGGAACTAAAGATAAACAAGAAAGACATGGTCCCAACTCTTACAAGATTGACATTTTTATTGAAGAAATAGAAGTAATAAACAACAAACAAAGAAATTATGATCATTTCAGATAATAAGAGCTTTCATGAAAATAATATCAAGTGACACAGAACATCTAGGAGAGTAAAATATTACCACAACACTTAGATGCTTCAGACCATACACACATACACACGCATTATCTCACAGTTTATGTGAGTCAGGAATCTGGACCCACATGAGTTCTGTCTTCCAGCTCAGGGTTTCCCACCAGGCTGCAATCAAAGCATCCACCAAAGCAGCACTTATCTCAAAGGACAACAGTGTGGGATCTGCTTCCAGGCTAACTTGGTAGTTGTTGGCAAAATTTAGTTCTCTGTGGACTGGTAGACTGAGGATCTCAGTCCTTTGTCCCTCACAAAATGGCAGCTGGCTTCATCAGAGTCAGCCAGAGACGGAGGAGGAAGCAAAAGAGAGGAAAAGACAGAGTCAGTATAGACTCATCTCAGAAATGACCTGTTACTTATACTATATTCTATTCATTAGAAGTAAGTCACTAGAGGTGGTCCACAAAGAAGTGGAGGGAATTACACAAGAGTGTAAATACCAAACACCAGGAATCAATCACTGGGAATCATTTTAGAGAGAGCCTACCCCATAAGGAATCAGAAAGGTGGAAAAGAACATGGAATTATGATACCAGAAGGTGAAATGCAGACCTGAATTAGCATTGGAATGAATCTAGATCAGGGGTGTCAAATTCATTTTCCTTGGAGGCCACATCAGCCTCACGGTTGCCTTCAAAGGGCCAAATGTAATTTTAGGACTGTATAAATGTAACTACTCCTTAACTAGGGGCAAGGAGTTCGGCACTGTCACCCAGCAGAAACAAGGTGCTGGGCCAGATAAAAGAAGGTGGAGGGGCCAGATTCGGCCCTCAAGACTTGTACTTGCCCCCTGTCTTCTAGAAGATCATCTTTGAGTAGATCATTTAACCTTATTTAACTTCCATTTCCCGGTATATTAAATAGTAAAATAAAAATAGTAATAACATTAACTGCTATTTAAAATATAGATGAATATTAATAATGAGTGTGTTAGCATTTTGTAAACTATAAAATACTGTGCTTTTAGAGAGCTTTATTTTAAAAGTAATACAAAATAATGAGAAGGTGATACGCTTCAGAAAGTATGCACAATTTTTAATATCACCATTCATTTCTCTCCTGAACAGAAAAAAATGAGACCATGTTGACCAAGTTTACTTCCATTCACAATATTCTTAAATGTCGTCAATACTTTACATTTTTAACTCATTCTTTACACCATAAAGTACTCACAAACACACAGCAATTTTGAAACTCTGAAAATTTTTGGAAGATGCATTTGTTTACTAAACCACAATAAAATAAAGAGTCTCAAAAGGGTTAATATGAGAATAAAAGCAAAGGAGAATATGATATGTATTGGAAGGAAGAACTATATTAAAATGGTTATTTTAAAACAGATGCATGTCCTTTTACAATTACGGAAGCTGAAATATAACCATAATCTACAACCATAAGGTAAGATTTCCATCTTTATGTGACATGAAAAATGTGCCCGGCCAAGACTTCCCCATAAACAAAATTGCTTTCTTCAACTCACACTTTAATACAAGATATCAATCATGTGGTAGATTTTATTACTCAGAATTTAGCTTTATTTTTGAGAGATTGCTTGCAGTCAGCTTGAAGTACAATTGTATATCATCCCTATTATATACACATCTGAATTTGGGGAACTTTTTTTAATTTTAGAAAGAGCATTATAAATAGGAAGAAGTACCTGGTAAAGCAGAATTAGTTTGACATGGAGCATTTTAATTCAATGGTGTGGTTTTGATACCATATTATTTATCCACAGTAGGTCTGAAGCTTCAGGCTTTATTTATGACTTCAGGGAATAGCAATGGCTCACAGCTACATGAATGACCCCTTCTATTTTGACATCTTTTTTTTCCTCTTTCATATGTCACTGTTGGTCTAACCATTCTCATTTTGAATAAATGGTAGTATGGACATCAACACAATGCACTGACTACACAATACATTCAGAGGATACATATTCATACATGACAGCAAGAATACCAAAAGTAAACGTGCGTGCATGTGAAAATCAATCTCGTATGGCAGAGGTGGAGACTGAAAGTAGTGAAAACTACACACATGCTATCTGTGGTCAGAAGTTCTCATACTCCATTTGTAGTCCCAGTTCACCAGCAGCTCTGATGACTTAAATCAGTAATTTTCAGCTGGTATGCCACAGCACATTTAGGTGTTGCAATAATTTTTAAAACATACAATACTTGACTATTTAGCCAGGGGCACTGACCTCTTTTCCCTTAGGCTGTCAAATTGAAAAAATGACAACAGCCAATACAACAATAGCCATCTGGTGTGAATGAATCAAAATTATACCTATTTCTTGTCAGATCAGAAGAAAAATCTAATATATTTTTTGGTGTTCCATAGAATTTTAGTAATTAGTTTATGTGTGCCCTGAGATGAAAAAGGTTGAGGCTCTGGCTGCTGTGGCTCAATGGATTAAGTGCCAACCTGCGAACCAAAGGGTCGTCAGTGAGATTCCCAGTCAGGGCACATGCCCGGGTTGCTGGTCTAGTCCCCAGGAGGGGGCGCACGAGATGAAACCACACATTGATATTTCCCTCTTTTTCTCTCCCTTCCCCTCTCTAAGAATAAATAAATACATTTAAAAAAAAAGAAAAAGGTTGAAAATCGCTACCTTAAATCATTCACAGTGTGGGAAAGGGGAGATTTCCCCTGTTTTCTGAGTTCTCCTGGCTGGTCCAATAACCAAGTTGACATAGGACAGATTAACAGGAGAAAACAACTAAAGATAATTACTTATGTACATATGGGGGTTCTGCAAAAATATGGAATCCAAGGACAAATAAGGCAGTTGAGGCATATATGCCATTAAGAGAGCTAAGGAGAAGGGGCAGTGGTGTAGAGGTTAGTGGTTTGGGACTTCAAAGGACAAGAAGGGAATTCACATAGAGATGGAAAAGCAACTATTTGGCAAATCTGTGTTTGCTGGGCCATCTTTATCAATGGGACACAGACAAGACCTTGAACAAACAGGCCTTGCTGGCTCCTTCCTGTCAATCACACCCAGATTCACATTACACTATAGTCACCTATGATGGTAGCTCCCTCCCTGGGCAGGTTGATTATCTCAACTCCTTTTAGGCAGTTGGGGGCAATGTCTGAGAGTTTTCCTGAGTCTTTTGTTTCTTAAAAATAACCAAATTAAACTAATCAATATCTGAAAGAGCCACATTTTGGTGTGGCAAACTCTATTCCTGTCAATAGTCTACCATGAATTTAGTATTCCTTGGGCACACAAATAAAAAAATAGCAATGCATATTAAAAGGAAGAAGCAGAGCCTTGAAGAGCTCACAGCTGAAGTTGCCAAAATATTTGCAATTTCTCGGTAGGAAAGGCGTGAAGAGTTTCTCCTGCTGTCCTTTACACAGCCAAATTGGGAAGAAACTTGCTGAAGTCCTAGCAGATGTGCATGTCACTGCATTCCAGCTGCCTAAGAATAGGCAGAACACTTTCAAAACCTTTTAACCTGTCTGTGATGAAAAATGCATGCTGGTTTAAGCTCCCTTAGAACTTTAAATGAGCCACTGCAGCACACTCGGCCACACAACCCGGTTGTCCTACAACCACCAAATGCAAGAAGAAAATCAGCACTGTGGTTCCTTAAAAAAACCTTCACCAAGTTTACCTATGAGGTTTTCCTTCTTTTCAGCAAAGTGCTTAATTTCCAGGGCTGCCTTAGCTGCCATACTGCTGGAGGTGATTTCTGTTATTGAAAATAAAGGATAAAAACCAAATCCCACTGCAATTAAATTTAACTTGGGATAAGTGACTAAGGACCACATTCAAATGCTTTGAAGTGGAGATACTTTTAGATAACTTCTCTATGTAATCCCTACTTAAACGTACTTATACAGATGAGTCTCATTTCCACAGTTTTACGTTAATATTCTTTTAACAACTCTAAAATGGAATAGGAGAGCTGCTAAACACACTTCATGACTGTTTTGAAAAGCCTGGTTTAAACATTTGGGCTGCGAGGCACCACAGGCTCAGTGCTGTGTAATCAAGAGTTCAGCTTTTCTTAAAGTCAAATCCTACCAAACTTAACTTCCAGTTATGTAGAAATTTAGGTGCCAACCCCTAAAGCAACCCCCCTTTAAACAAAACTTTAAAAAGAAATTGCTCTCTTAGGTAATTTGATAGGAAATACATTCTTTATGGTAATTTCACACTTTTTAAAAATCCTAATCTGGGTGAGAAAGTGCCATGTACTATATAGCATGTTAGTCTATTACCCAGTATTAGTATAGTGGTCACGGGATGAGGTTTCCATAAAAATATCTTACATATCAAAGTTCCTCCTTGGAAAATCACTTGTATAATTAACACTTCTTAGTGACGTGTTGTTGTATTCAATTTAATCAGAGTGCAACGGGCATTCACCAACATTTGGATCTATCACATGGTCTCAGAGGAGTTTCCTGGAGTAAGATATGACATAGATTACCTAAATTAGAGTCAGTTATCTGTCACATAGGAAGTGCTCAATAAACATAAGGTATTGAATGTATCTGTGCTAACCATAGTGAGTAGTTTAACACATATCTCAATACCAAATAAACCTACTTCATCGGTTTAGTTTTTCTAAACACTACAAATGATTCTATTAGTAGCATACTCATGTGTCAATGTGTCAAACATTGTGCTAAGACTTTACACATATTTTAACAGATGTATAAAAGACAAACAGTGCCCAACATTCAGAAAGAACTCAATAGCAATACTTACCATTATCTATGGACATCACACATTTTACAATGTAAACAGAATTGCTTAGAATTAGTTAGTGCCACTGTGAATCAAGTAGTGTGCATAAAGGTACATTAGGTAAAGTCCCATATTATGTAAGCCAAGTATACTTACCAATGGTACATATAACTAGATTTAACCTACAATATTCTGTTTGGTTTTAGTCTCTAAAATGGAATAAGTTGTATGAAACTATTCTTGTAAAGATACAACAAATTTATAATAATAGTAGGTATTTGTGTTATTGCTCTCATTTTGTAGATGAGAAAACTGAGTCCAGGAATGTTTAAGTTTCTTGCCCAAGTTCGGCAAGTAATACAGGGTAGAATAAAGCTTCAGACTAACACTGCCTAACACTCCAACCTTGGAACTTAACTACCATTCTGCGCTGATTTCTGTTGAAGCAGTGGTATACTATGAAGGACAAAGGCAAGTTTCCAGCCCTTGGAAAAAATTTTGAAGATTTTGTTATTTTTAAAAATTAACTTCAGAGAACATTAATATCTTTATCATCTTTGAGGATTTCTTATCTGAAGGCAAATCCTAATGAAAAATATTCCTGAAACTGTATCAAAATGGGAAATGCCATTACTCTCTATCCCCTGCCAGGCCCATAATAAATACCAATGGTAAATTGCGCTTTCACTGCGCCTAAATATTGCCTAGCTTCTGTGTCAACATTATGCTCCAGGCAGCTCCTCAGCACTCAAAACAGTGAGAATCAGCACTTGGAAAAGCTGATATACCAAGATTGCAGGTTCAACCTCCAGTCAGGGCACATACAAGGATCAACCGATGGGTGTATACAACCAATGGGTGTATAAAAAATAAAATTTTAAAAAACTTTTAAAAAATCAAAAAACCTTTTCCCATCCTAGCCTTAGGCCATCCCATTTCTGTTAATAGACTTGGAGGCACTGTTGACATTTATCCAACTGACTTTTGTTGTGTCCTCTGCACAGAGCACAGGCACTGTGCTCAACATGTGGACTACAACAGTCCAAGCACAATATTTGCCCTCAAGGAACTCACAGTCTGTCAGGAAAACTGACCAAAAAAACCCAGCCATTACTATGCTACTGAAATCATATAGCAAAAGCATAGGTGTACATATGGAGTGATGAGGGAAATTAATCTGAGAGTATAGGCAGCTGTAGGGAACAATTCCAAGGGAAGGTGACAGTTGATTTACCATATTTTTCAGACCATAAGACGAACCTAGGTTTTAGAGGAGGAAAATAGGAAAAAAATTTTTTGAAGCAAGAAATGTGGTAAAATATTTAATAATATAACATAATATTTCATCAATGTAAATGTAAACAGAACTCAACAACATTAACAACCATTATTCCTCCCAAATTTTGGGGGGGGGGGAGTGTGACTTATAGTCCGAAAAGTACGGTAATCTTCAAAACAAGTAAAGTGGGTCAAGGAAAGGCCATGAGGGTGCAGGCCATCCTAAGCAGAGAGAAGAACATATGGCAGTTTGCTTAAGAATGTGTTGCAATGTGTAAGCCTGGAAAGGTGAACGAAGCTAGCTTATGAAGAGCTTTCTTTGATTTACTACAGTCTGTCTTTTATCTTGAAAGAGTTAGAGAGACATTTAAGCATTTTAAACTGGAACATGACAGGATCACTAGTCTGTTTTATAAAATTCCCTGGCTGTGCTATGGTAGATCTATTTAAAAAGTAGCATTTGAGTAGAGAACTTTTCTCAGGATCTGCAATAGTCCAAGAGACAAATTACAAAAACCTGAACTAAGATAATCACAGTGAAATAGAGAAGAGAGGGCTGATTCGAGAAATACTGAAAGAATAGAATTTATATGACTTTGACTTTTTTGGAGGTGATAGAGCATAGGAATCAGAAGAATCTAAGAGGAAGCCTAAATCTCTGGCTTGGACAAACTGATGTGTGATGATTCCATTTAATGAAATAAGAGATATTAGAGAAGGCAGAATGTTGAGTGCAAAACGATGACCTCATTTTGGGACAGGTTAAAATTGACCTAGCAATAGTACTTCCATACGGAGTTATATATTTTGTAGTTTGAAACAAAGATATGAAGCACAGGAGATAGTAGATCTTGTATCTAAGTGCTAGTTAAAAACAGAGGCACAGATGAGTGCATCCAAGGAAAGCACATTGACAGCCAATAAAAGTTCCTATTTTAAATTGTGGGAAGCAATGTGACACAGTAGTTAAGATAGTAAACACTGCAGCCAGACGGCCCAGGTTCATATAATGACCCCAACACTTATTCTGTGTGTAATATTGACAAAAATTGTTTGACCTCTCTATGCCTGTGTCCTCATATGTAAACTATGGCAATAATCATATCTATTTCATAAAATTACTTCAAAATGTTAATATGTGCAAAGGCTTAGAACATTGCATGCAGTAAGTGTTAGCTAGTGCAATGATGAAGATCATTGTTTATGATTATAGAAAAAATACAGTTGTCCTTACTTTTAAGTCCTTTCAATATAAAGGAGAAAGACAAACACACCTATAAAACAAATAATAATAATGAATGGTTGATAATAATGAATGGTTGGATAGCTTACTTCAAAGAAATTTTACGATCTCAACTGTGCAGTGAATGCTGGGATGGATGATGTCGTCAGTAACAGTGTCAATCAGGCTCCACCTGCAGCAGGACATGGCAATCACCGGGACCAAGAACCTGTATCTCTTGGGGTAAACACCCTGGAAAGTGTTAGTAAAGACAAATACTACCTGATAAATAATTCTGTTTAAGGCCAGCCCTGCCCATGAGCTTCATTTCTTATGTGGTACAAAAGACTCAGCCCAACATAAAGAAAATATCAAAAAGCATGATGTTTAGAATATAGACAGGTTAGCTTGTAAAGGAGGAATTGATTTTTATTATTGTTTATATAAATCAAACAAAAGATACTAGGTAGAAGTCATAAGGAGACAGGCACACAAAAAAGAGCCCCTAAAATCAAACCTATCCTTAGATATCAGTAAGCAGTCTTGGAAAGTAATAAATAAATGCTATGTCACATTGGGTATTCTAGCAAACAGTGGGCTGTAATTGCCAGGAATTTTATAGAAATGATTCAAACACCAAGTCATAGTGTGACTAGATGAACCTCTAAGGGCATTTTTCCATCTTTATATTCTGTGCTAAGTACAATAGTTGAAATGCTCTACATGTGCAAAATGCATAGAAAAGACTGGGTTTACAAGGGATTCTATTACTTCCTAGCATCACCGCTAACCAATATCAACAATAACTAGTATTATCTCTTACTAGTATTATTGTTCATTTTTCTTCTTTTATTATATCTTCAACTTTAAAGAGAGGCTAAAGAACTCTCCTAGTTTCTCATAAGAAATCCTATGAAAAAGACTTACCCTTTCTCTCTCAGAACAGATAAAACCCCTGCTGATATCTTTAGCAAGTCCTACTATAACAGTGTGCAGCCAGCCCCTCGCCCCAAAGAAGAATTTGTTATTGGATTTGGAACTCAAGATGTCCAGAAAATATTAAAAATATGTAGGATCTCCTCACTCCAAGTCTGAGCTGAGGGATGGGACATATGGAGCAGAGCCATTGAGTTATTTTGCATACCAACAATTTTGCAAACAACCTCTAGAATGGTCGTTTAACATATCTATAATAACTTTTGACTGGTTTCATGGACATGTTAAGTAGCTGTGACCATGCTTTGAGCCAGGGGGATGGGAGTGACTTCAGCCCAGAGGGTAACTGGGAGGCAACTTCCCCTGGTTACAGCACCTGCATGAAGCTTGGAGATGGATGGCTCCAAGCCACAGGGACACACCTGCGTGGTCTGACTATGGCAGTCCAGAAAAGCTGGAAAAAAAATACAGGAATGCTGTCAGGTGTAGCCAATTGTGGGACGAGTCAGAAATGGGGGTGCAGAGGAGGATTTGCACCAGGATTTAAACCCAGGCAGTAGGCATGCACATTGGAGCCACATGGCTTTGGCAAAGTTTGGAACCACGTAGTTTTGGGGCTCCCTTTGCCACACAGCTTAGGAACCTGGAAACCAAAATGTAGCAGCAATGCAGAGCTCTCTATTAGCAGTTTGGAAGGATGCAGGAGACATATTGCAGGAAGGAGAAGGGTGAAAGGACTCTTGCTGGTGGGCCATGAGAATGTGCCACCTGGGTTTGGATTAAGAACTGGAGATCATGGCGACACAGCTGATGGTGCTGGGAACCACGGAAGGCCTGCCAGCCAAGCTCAATTACTGGGAAGAATCAGGAGCTAGCCGAGCCATGGACTTCTATGTTTTCCTGAGATATGGTACTCCTGACTCGCCATACTGGGCAAAGAGGGGCAGGAAGGACTGTGTGTGTTTGTGGGTGTTCTAAGGGACTTTGGAACTTTAACAAAGACATTAAGTCAGTACTCTAAATAAGTCTGTGTAACTTTTGAATAAGTAGTTCCTTTCCTTTTCACCAATCTCTGGCATTGAGAGCTATAATTCCCTGGCAGCGGGCAAGGTGAACCTAGTACAGGGGGACCCCGGGAGTAGTGGTGTCCATTCAGTAATAGTGTCTTGTCCCCATCACCATGGGTCCATTCTGTAACACTACAGGTTGAAATGACTTGCTCTAATCTCATTCTACTATATTCCGAAAAAGTTCTCTACTTAGAGAACTTCTTAAAATTGCCAGTAGGCCAATTTTATGCTAATTCTGGCTCATCTTATGCCTGTTATAGGGAGGAATAGATTTGGTTTTGTTGTTTGTTTGTTGTCTGTTTTTAAGTAAATCTCTAGCTTTGTTTCCCTCTGTGTCATACAAAAGTGTTAGCACTCTGAATAATTAAAGTAAAGCCTAAGGCACAGATAATATTTTTACATGATTATCAGCTACAGAAATTATCTTTATCATTATATACTGTCATGCTAAAGATTTAATTTAAAAACTTTATGGAAGGATTTTGTGGTAAGATGATAAAGTGTCTCTTCCACTTGTTTTAAATGCCACTGTTCTCAGCCATGTATACCAATTAGGCAAATAAGAGGCTGTATGACTATCTTCACTACAAAGCCATTTTCTTTAAGGAAGGGCAGTAACTACTGCTTGTCTAATGAGATAGTATTTTATTATTGTTTTCCACTGAAATTAGATGCTTCTACACAAAGCTCAATCTTCATTACCCCTTGATTTTTACAGGGGTTAACGATGATGCAGGTCATTTAAAGTCCCATAAACTCAGAGAGATGCTCATATATCAAAACACTATGTGTAACGTACATGATAGCTCCCATTCTGATGAGTAAGAAAGAATAATTAAATCATACATGATAGTGATAATATGGCAACATGGTATCAGGAGTGCATCTGAGAGTTTTACTAATTGATCCATAGTTGATATCCTTATTTGCAGCAAGACCAAATGTGGTTTACAAATGCAGAATACATAATGCTGAACTTCTCAGAATAGCAAATTTCTGTGTTATTAACCAAACAATAGAGTAAACAACTTCAGTAAAGTTGCAGGATACAAAATCAACATACAGAAATCTATCTCTACAAACCAATGATGAATGATCAAAAAAGAAGTTAAGAATCCCATTTACAGTTGTATCAAAAAGTATATAATAACTAGAATAAATTTAATCAAAGAGATCAAAGACATGTTCACTGAAAACTACAAGACATTGAAAAGAGAAATTGAACAACATACAAATAAATGGAAGGATATACCTTGCTTATTCACTGGAAGCATTAATATTGTTAAAATATCTTTACTGCATAAAGTAATGTACAGAGTCAAAACAATCCATATTAAAATACCAGTGGCATGCACTGGCTGGTGTGGTGCAGTGGTTGAGTGCTGGGCTGTGGACGAAAGGGTTGTTGGTTCAAATCACAGTCAGGGCACATGTATGGGTTGCAGGCCAGGTCCCCAGTAGGGAGCATGCAAGAGGCAACCATACAGTGACGTTTCTCTTACTCCTTTGCCCTCTCTCTAAAAATAAATAAATAAAATTTAAAAACTAACCCTAAAATTTATATGGAACCACAGAAGACTTTGAATAGCCAAAGAATCTTAAGAACAAAGTGAGAGGTATCACAGTCCCTGATATCAAGTTATACTACAAAGCTACAATAATAAAAACAGTATAGTACTGATATAAAAACAGATCTGCAATGAATGGAATAGAATACAGAGCCCCAAAATAAATCTCACATAGTCAATCTATGATAAAGGAGGAAAAGATGTACAAGAAAAATACTCTCTCAATAAGTGTTGTTGGCAAAACTTGACAGACATATGCCAAAAAATTAAATAGGACCACTATCTTACACCAGATATAAAATTAAACTCAAAATGAATTAAAGACTTAAATGTTGGACTTGAAACCATAAAACTTCTAGAGGAAATCACAGCTAGTAAACTCTGATATTTATCTTACCAAAATCTTTTTGGGTATATCTCCTAAAGCAAGGGAAACAAAAGAAAAGATAAGCAAATAGAATTACATCAAACTAAAAAGTTTTTTCACATCAAAAGAAATAATGAACAAAATGAAAAGACAACCTACTAAATAGGAGAATATATTCACAAATGATCCATCTGATAAAGGTTAATATCTAAAGTAAACAAAGAATACACACAACTTAACAGCAAATGAACAATTTAATTTTTTTTAAAATGGCCCTGGCTGGTATAGCTCAGTGGATTGAGTTCGA
>PVIA01015209.1:0-23699 GCA_004024845.1 Tonatia bakeri
AGAATAAATAAGTTCAGCGAAACAGCAGGATACAAAGTCAACACACAAAAATCAGTGCAGGTAACACTTGTATAAATGAACAATAAATAATCTGAAAAGGAAATTACAAAAACAATTCCATGAAACAGCATCAAAAAGAATTCTTAGGAATTAACTTAACCAAGGAGGTGAAAGATTTATACATGAAAACTGAAAAAATTCCTGCAAGAAATTAAAAACATAAATAAAAGGAAACACATTCCATGTTCATGGACTGAAAGACTTAATTATTGATAAAATGGCAATGGTACCCAAAGTGATCTACAGATTGAATACAATTCCTATCAAAATCCCAATGATTTTTTTTTTTTTTGCAGAAATGGAAAAACCTATCCTAAGATCTCAAGGGACCCCGAATAGCCAAAAATACTTTGAAAAAGAATGAAACTGGAGAGTTCACCCTTCCTGATCTCAAAACTTGCTACAAAGCCAGTCATCGACATTGTATGATAATGGCATAAAGACAGACATGTGACCCTGGCAGAGTAGAGGAGCTGGTTAGAGTGTACCCTGAAACACCAAGTTTGGGGATTTGATCCCCAGTCAGGGTACATACAAGAAGCGACCACTGAATGCACAAATAAGTGAAACAACAAATTGATGTTTCCCTCTCTCTTTCTTCCTGTCTCTTAAATTAAACAACAACAAAACACACACAAACATATAAACCACAGAAATAGAACAGAAGAGAAATAAAGCCTCACATATGTGGTTAAATGAGTTTTGACAAGAGTGCCAAGACCACTCGATGACGGAAAGGATAGTCTTTTCAACAATGTGCTGGGAAAACTGGATATCCACATGCAAAAGAATGACATTGGACTCTTTTCTAATACCATATAAAAAAATAACTCAAAAATGGATCAAAGACTTAAATTTAATACCCCTAACTATAAAACTCTTAGAAGAAAACACAGAAAAGCATCACAGTATTAGATTTAGCAATAGTTTCATGGACATGACACCAAAGTCACTGGCAACAACAGAAAAAAGAGACAAACTTAACTTTATAAAAATTTTAAAAATATGTGCATTAAAGACAATACTAACAAGGCAAATAAAGGCAACCAACAGAATGGGAGAAAATATTTACAGGTAATGTATCTGATAAGGCATTAATATCTAGAATATATGGAGAACTCCTAAAACTCAACATAAAAAAAAAAAACCCAACTCCAATCCAATTAACAAATGGGCAGAAGATTTGAATAGACATTTCTCCAAAGAAGATATACAAACAACCAATAAGCACATAAAACGCTGCTCACTCAACATCACTAGTCATTAGGGAAATAAAAATCAAAACTACAGTGAGATACCATCTCATACTCATTACCTATTAGAATGGCTACTATGAAAACAAATACCAACAGAAAACAAAGTGTTGATGACGATGTAGAGAAATTGGAACCCTTGGTGACTGTGGGAATGTAAAATGGTACAGCTGCTGTGGAAAAAAGCATGGAGTTCTCTCAAAAAATTAAACATAGAATTACCATAAAATATAGCAACTCTACTTCCGGGTACATACACAAAAGAACTGAAAGCAGTGCCTTGAAGAGACAGTTGTATATATATGTTCATAGTGGCATTATTCCCAATAGTCAAGGGGTGAAAGTGACCCAAGTGTTTATGTAGAAATGAATGGATAATCAAATTGTGGTATATTTATACAGTAGAATATTATCCAGTCTAAAAAAGGAAGGAAATTCTGACATACAGTACAATGTGGATGAACTTTGAGGACGTTATGCTAAGTGAAATAAGCCAGTCACGAAAAGACAAATATTGCATGACTCTACTTATATGAGATACTGAGAAAAGTCAGATTCATAGTGAAGGAAAGTGGAATGTTGATCTAGAGACTGGGGTGAGAGGAGTAATCCCAGTTAGTGTTTAATGTGCATAAAGTTTGAGTTTTACAACATGAAATGTTGTGAAGATGGATGAAGGTGAAGACTGTACAACATTGTTAATTATTCAATACCACTGACCTGTATACTTAAATATAGTTAAGATGTGAAATTTGTATTATGTGTATTTTATCACTACAGGGAAAAATTAAATGGGTCAAAGATTTAAATAAAAGAGCTAAAACTATAAAACCAACAGAGGAAAACATAGGTATAAATCTTAGTTTACTTGGATTAGGTGGTGGTTTCTAAGACATGACACCAAAAGAAAGATACAGTGGACATCACCAAGATTAAAGTTTTGTGCTTCAAAAAACGCCATCTAGAAAGTGAAAAGACAGCCTACAAAAGGGAAAAAATTTTGCAAATCACATATCTAATAAATAGACACACATACAGTATAAAGTATTACAACTTAAAAGATGGACAATAACAAGTGTTGACAAGGATGTAGAGAAACTGGAACTCACATACACTGCTGACATGAAAATAGAATGGTACAGCATCTTTGAAACACAGTATGGCCAATCCTCAAAGGTTAAACATAAAGCTGCCATATGAACCAGTCATATGTCCACACAAAAACCCATATGGAAATGTTTACATCCTATTCATAACACCTCAAAAGTACTATTATTCACTATAGTTCAAAAGCAGAAACAACTCAAGTGTCCATCAACTGATAAATGGATAAATAAAATGTGGTATATATCCATGCAATAGAATATTACTTTGCAAGAAGAAGAAATGAAGCGCTGATACATTCTACAATATTGATTAAATCAGCCACAAAAGACCCCATATTTTATTATTCCATATATATAGAATGTCCAGAATAGGCAAACCCATAGGAATAGAAAGTAGATTAGTGGTTGCCAAGGACTGACTGGATGGAGGAAGGGGAATAACTGCTAAAAGGTATCAAGTTTCTTTTGGGGATGATGAAAACGTTCTGGAATTAGATGGTAGTGATGGCTGTTAAAACCTGTGAACATACCAAAAAGTAACTATTATATACTTTAGATAAGGTCAATTTTATGGTAAGTGAATTCTATCTTAATTTTATAAAGCACATCATGGTTAATTACTAGAACCAGTTATGAAAAAGATATTTTCTCTAATAAGCATTAATTTTATCAAGAAAAAAATTCACTATAAGACAAAAATTATCCTTGAAAACATTATGCTGAATGAAAGCAACTAGCCACAAAAGGCCATTTGTTATATGAACCCGTTTATATAAAATGTCCAGAATAGGCAAATCGGTAACTCAGAAAGTAAATTAGTGGTTGCTTATGGCTGGGGCTAATGAGCAAATTTGGTGTGTGGGGGGGTAGGTAGCTGAAAGTATAAAGTTTCTTTGGGATAATGAAAAATGTTCTGAAGCTAGATTGTGGTGATGGCAACACAACCTTATAAATATATTAAAAGTCACAGAATTGTACAATTTAAATAGGTAAATTGTATGGTACGTGAATTACACCTTAATAAAGCTCTTAACATTTGTTTTTTAAAGAATGAACAAATAAATTATTCAATCCATGGTATAAGCATTCAGGACAGAGGTCACATTTAGGGAGGGCAGGAAATTCTATTCTGTTCTTAACCTGGGTGGTGTTTTTAACCATAGGAATATTGTCTCTGATAATTGTCATATATTTATGAATTGTGAATTTATGCATGTTATACTACAATAAAAGTTTATTTAAAAGAATAACAGTTTTAAAAAAATATTCCACAGGGACTCAAAGGAGCTTTCTAAATAGTAAGCAAAAAACAGCGACCCTGTCCATGCTTCACTTGAATGTACTGGGACTGACCCTGTTCCACCCCGGAGCTGTGGGCTGGGTATACACAGCATCTGAAGTTGGCCTGGTTTTCAAGTATCTGGGGGTGGGTGGGGTGGTGGGGTGGAGATGGACAGCTACAGGGGAAAAAGTGGGGCTGGGCAGCTTTGCAACCCTGCCTGCGCTACAGTTTAATCTCCCTGGATCCTGGCTCTCACACCTGTTAAGACATACACTTGCAAATTTAGCCCTGGCTGGCGTAGCTCAGTGGATTGAGCGCGGGCTGCGAACCAGGCATCGCAGGTTCGATTCCCAGTCAGGGCACATGCCTGGGTTGCAGGCCATGTCCCCCAGCAGCCGCACATTGATGTTTCTCTCTCTCTCCTTCTCCCTTCCCTCTCTAAAAATAAATAAATAAAATCTTTAAAAAAAAATGTCTGAATTTGGCAAAGATTTAAAAAAAAAAAAAAAAAAGACATACACTTGCAAATTTTATGATTCCTTTTTATATGAGAAGTCCAAAAGCCTAAAAAGATATGCCTGAGAGGAGGCATGGATTGCACTGGCAATGGGTTCCCGATAACTCAGTAATAAATGTAGACTAGGTGAACAGCCTTAAATATTCCTAGAATTCAACAAAGGGATGCTTAACTCTGGAAATGACAGGTTAATGGGAAAATACTTGGGATCCTCCACTCCTGTGGTCTTTAGAGAGAATGTGTGTTCTAGTCTCACCAGGGGCAGTTTAGATATAGTTTGGCTTGAAGGCAAAAATTCTATGATGGGACCTCTCAAAAATCCTTGCAGTTGTGTAGATTAGAGCCCAATATTATGAACAGACATCAAGGCAGGAAATTATTTTTTTTTCTAAAAGCATTTTGTTGAATATCATTTGGCACAGTGATAGAAGTAAATTTGGTAACAGGACATAAAATTATTAGATGCATTTCTGACTACTTCAAGTATCTGCTTTCCATTTTTTCCTGCCTACTTTCAGTGCCTGATGACAATCTTGGTCCTCTGCCTTAACCTACTTTCTACTCCTTCAACCTGCTCAACTTGCAAAGAACAGAATCTTTTGGTTCACATTGAAGTATAAATGTCTGACAACACCCAGGTGTGAGTTATACCCTGGCCAGAGTACTTGTTCTGTGACTGGGAAACTGCTGGTCCAAAGCACTATTAAACTGCTAGTCCAAAGAACTCAATTAAGCCATTGGCAAGCTGGGTATAAAAGTATGTTTAGATATAGGTCTTCACTACATGGTCTCTGACACATGCTTAAAGGGTAAAGTCAGCTGTGCCATTTCACATCCTTTATAAAGTTAAACGTGTTTGCCTAACACCCAAATGTTTACTGTCTGAAGAGTTTTTTAAAAAGCCCTGCTCCTCTGGCCAGTCTTTTCTGATCCCTCGGGTTGGTATACAGGTCCTGCTTGGGGTTCCCAAGGCTCCTGCATCATTGCACTCTCCCCAGGGCACTTACTGTGAACTGCCTGTTGAAGCCTACCCCAGAGGGTGGGAGGGCACATTTCCTATTTCTCCTTTTACTCCCAAGCCCAAGCACATATTAGGCCCATGATGATTCCTTAGTGAGTGAACACTTCTAAACTTAGGGAATAAAAAAGAAGTCTTTTTAACAGTACTTGATCCCGGGACTCTGTGTAGTCCTTTCTTTGTTTTACTCTATTCTTGTGCCTGTCTGCTAATTAGCCATCCTGCAAGTACTGCAGAACACCTGCCTTGGCAATTTATTACATAAACCAAAGAGTACTAGTTTCCACTGACACACCTGGGTTTATAAGGCTGATGGGAAAGTTCATATATTTTCAGTGTGGAGTGAGAATCTTCTCTATTCCACCATAATATAAAATTGCCTTGGAAGCATTTTTAAAGAAAATAATTCTTAGGAAAATTTTCTGTGGTTTACACTCAGTCATTTGCTAAAATATGAACATCTAGATTGAAGAGAATGCCCACAGACAGCACTGGGCTAATGAGCAAATACTGAAGAGTTTCTAAACTGTAATTTATTCTAGGTTCTGGCTGCAACATTCCCATGTATTATTAATAGGGCAACAAAATTCACACCCTGTGGAAAAAAACAGATCAAGCAGACCTAATATATTACAAATCTCAATCAGGAATTTCCAACTTGGCCATAACATTCACCATGAAAAAAACAAACAAACAAACAAACAAACAAAAACAATGTAAATGCCTAATTGGGTAAAGGGTTTGAGGCAGGGGACACCTCCAGCCTGAACTGAAATGTACCACATCCTCCTTTTATTTTTATCCCAAAGGACCATTAAGTAACAAGTGTAATGAAAGGTCAACGAGCAGAGTTAAATCCTCTTTGTGCTGCAACTTGAATCAAAGAGATAAGAATCCACAGGAAGCTGCTGGTCTTTCTTATCCTTTACCTTACACAGAGGATTAAAACCTTACAATGCCCCTGTACCATGTTCCTAAATAATTATTTCTCTTGATGACTGGTTAAGTCTAGCTCTTTTTTATTAGTATAAAGTCAACAAAAGAATAAAAGCTGAACATCATAAATGAGTCTCATCACATCAAAACTGATTAACAAGTTCTTCAGTATTCCAGATCATGTGTTTAAAAAGATGAGACTACAGCCCTAAATTTCCTGGCACAAAAACAAAAATCCAAAGTCAACAGCCACTACCTACAACTATGTAAAACAATGAGGTGTTTAAGAACGACATGGTTCACAAACTACATTCTCAGGCAGATTAATGTGCTGAAAACAACAATATATATAAACAGCTTTTGTCCCACTTTGAATTTACCCAGCATATTCAAATAGAAGTGTCTATAAAGAAATAATTTCCTAGGTGCTAAACACAGCAATAGACACTAACTTGAATTTCTTCAAATGTGTCTAAATCCACTGCTATTTTACCACCTGCTCTAAAAACAAGTCCCTATGAAATACACTGCATTATAAGGAGGCTTTCCTACTGTAGAAACTGAGAATGAGAACATGCTTCAAAATCAGTCTTGTTTTCTTCAGGACCCTTATACTTACCATGCTGATGGCTCCCTGCAGCTTGATTTACATTTTTCCTCAGCAACCTGCCAGACCAGAGTCTAACCCATAGGGCCAGGGGTTGTTTGGGGAACTCGCAGGCATTTGTTTTCAAACTGCCGCTGCAGATTCCATTCACTAAAACCAGACAGAGCTGTTTAAAGATGCCCTTTCTATGACCCTGCTCGGCTGAAGGTCAAATACACTATCACTCCCTGTAACTAAGGAAGCAAAATTGACATGTTCCTGCTGTTTCACCAGCTGCTGAAGCAGTCTATCTACTGATATGATTAATTGCTTCTAGGGAAGAATGTACCTTGCTTTACAAAGTTCTCCCTTCACTTAGATTGTTGTCTTTGCTAAACTCACCCCCCCTTAAAGACCACCTTTCCTGAACTGAGAGCTCACCAGAATGTTACCATGGAGTCCAACCAACTCAAAACAGTTTTACAACTATAGAAGTGGAGGGAAGATTGGAGAACTCAGAAATACCACATTCTGCATATAGCATTTTCAACTTCACAGTATATTAAGCCAATATTTTTAAAGATATGGGGTCTCTGCAAGTTCCTTGTACATTTAAAGAGAAGGCAACAACAGTCTGCATTACATACAAAAAGCTCCCACAAGAATAAAAGCAGTGGCTCATTTAACAAACGTTTGATTATATTCACTCAGTATTTGAATACAGGTCAGAGTTCTAGTCTCTGCAGCCTCCCATTCTGGCAGGAGGATGATGAGCATAGGCAGTTAGTGCAAAGGCAGTACGTAACAGGCCATGGAATGGCTTCAGGTCTAAGTCTTACCCTTCCCACAAGGACACAGAGGAAAAGGAGTTCCTGAGGTCACAGGGAGTTAAGAGGTGGGGCTGGAACTACTTGGATTCTCTGACAACCAGCCAAGAGCACCTGCCACTAAAGCCAACAGAAACTCATCTGTTTTAACATCTCCACAAACAACTAACATGAACCAAATAATAGTCATAAAAAAACAAACAAAAGTCTGGGGGTGGGGTGGGAAGAAAGTTGTTTTATGGATATTTACTTTTATATAAGATGGGGGGGTAGTGTTTAGAGAGAAACTAAAAAAAGTTCTTCACACTGTTACAAGTTTCCATGTGTACTAGCTTAAAATAATCTAAGAGAGTATGTTAACCATTTTTCAAGTTCTAGCCCAAAGCCAGGCACCCCACCCAAAAGGGAAAAATTAATCAAGAGGGGAAAAAAAGAGATGATTCTCCTTTTAAAAGGGAGATTATGCCCTGGCTTGATGGCTCAGTTGGTTGGCACATTATCCCATGCACCAAAGGTTGCGGGTTCAATCCACAATTGGGGTGTGTATGGGAAGCAACCAATCAATGTTTTTTTCTAACATCAATATTTCTCTCTCTCTTCCCCTTTCCTTTCTCTCCAAAATTAACGGAAGTGTGTTCTTGGGTAAGGATTAAAACATAATAATAATAAAAATAAAAAAATAAAAAGGAAGATTACATTTCCTTTCCATCTCAACTATTAAGTCCTAAGAATCATAACACTCTATTCACTAAGTACAGTCAGTAAATGACGTATAGAAGGGAAGATTAATCCAAGTAAACAAAAAGCTCCAAGGTCCAACTGTTAAGATCAATAGGTTGGCTCTTCTCATCATAAAAATTTGTTTACGCCCTCTGGTCTGGTAATTCTACTTCTGGGAATCCACCTTACAAAAATTATCATAAATACAGAAATGGCTTTATCAGTGTGTGGTCCTAAGTTATTTTTCTAGAGAACATAAAAATTCCCCTTTTCAGGCAGTCCATATGGGGTAGAGCCTACTTCCAACTGTAGAAGCAGAAAATGCCAGATACTTGCTATCCCGGTGTCCCCTGTAGGGCAGGGGTTCCATCAGATGCATGAGCGTGTGACTCTGCACTGACAGCAGAGTATTAGATCCCACAAGAGTCTAAAGGTCTGGGACCCTGGGAACATTCTTACTAAATGTTATTTCTTCCTAATGTTAAAATGTAGCACAGTATTTTATAGATGCAGGGGTAAACAGGATGAGCTGACAGGAATTTGAACAGGATAAACGTGGTCAAGAAATCAATTAACACATCGTGGTCTATATAAGCAATGGTTAAGCCGCCCTTCAGGAAGGCAGAGCTTTGGATATGAATCCTGTCTCTTTTACTTACTCAAGTAAATAATACTACCTTGTGATAATTACAGCTCACTTTTTAATAGCGTATCCCAAGTGGCAAGCCCCGAGTTCAGTAGCAGGAGCCTCATGTCTAGCCTTGGCAGTGTGGTGTGCACCCACAGCTTCACTGGACAGGCATTTCAGTCAGATCTGGATATAGCTCTTACCTACAAAATTATTTATTCAGACCTGCTGGTAAATATCAAGTCATCCATCCTCCCTCACATATATTTTAACTCAAATGTTTTTTAAGAATCCCATATCTGTTTAAATCGTAAATAGCTGGTTTGCTATTAGGCTCCTGACTGGTAAAGTATATACTTATCAGCGTTAATTTATAATAGAGAAAGGTCAGAAGCAACTTTAACGGTCCATTCTAGAGGGTGGGTTAGTAACTTATACTACGTTCTCTTGATACAAAATTATGTAGCTATGAAAAAGGATGGTGTTGCAGGTTATGGAGAAATCTGTGGAAAAGGTTATTACACTTATTCTGTGAAATAATGAAAGAATAAGTTGTATATACACTATAATTACAATGGGATGACATATTTGTGGAAAAAAAAAAAAAAGACCACAACCAAATACGTTTACTCATTTAACAATCTTAATACTGACTATTAATCATATTCCAGGCAGTGTTTAGACACTGGGAATACAACAATGAATAAAACAAAGTTCCTGTCTTCCTGCAATTTATATTCTAGTGTGATAAGTAACAGGTATAAATGTTTGTTAGATAGTGGTAATCATCATGGAGAAAACTAAGAGTAAAGAGGATAAAGAGTGGAAGTAGAGGTAGAAATGGTTATTTTATGTGGGGAGGTGATAAGGTAATAAAGTAGTGATAGATGTATTACAATGGTGGAAATATGGCTTTCTTTATAGACAGGGGGAGGTTAAGAAAAGTATGGGAAATGGAGAGGCCAAAGAGATTATATGTATGACCCATAGACATGAACAAAGGTGGGAGAATGGTGGTGGGAGGGGAGGTACAGGGTGGAAGGGAATAAGGGAAGACAAAGATGGGACAACTGTAATAGCATAATCAATAAAATACATTAAAATTAAAAATTTTTAATGTTATATCACTTTTATAATAAATTCGTAGTATACTTAAAGTGTTTCCAAAAACAAAATTATCTTTTAAAACTAGCAAACACTGCTAGCAATTGGTATCGTGAGTGATCTTATTATTTTCAACCCAAGTCTAAAATAATGGTCATTTCCTATACTTCTTTTCCTAATCATTATTATTATTATTGGTTGTCAAATGATCTCTAATTGAAGCATTTTCCTTTGTAGTTCTTAACTAGCCAGGCATTCCACTGCACCACAGTTGATGTCATCTACAATACCATGAGGGTGGCAGCTATTAACATTGTAGTCCACTAACTGGGCAGTCCCTAGGATTTCTTTAATGGTTCCAGAGAGTTCTTGAGCTACCGACCCACGCCACATCTGTTGGGCAATGTCGACAATCTCATCAAAAGTGGTATTTCTACTGTGCTTAATTTTTTTTTTTTTTGGCTTCTGTCTGTCTCATGGTGGTTCTTTGAGGGATTTGATGATCAGGGCAGAGACAGAAGGCACTACCTCAATTTGGGCCTGTCTGTTCTGAGTGGTCAGTTTCACTGTAACCCTCAGGCCCTTCCAATTACCGGTTGCTTTGGTGATGTCATCACCACCGTTTTTGGGAGACAGACCCAGGGGAATGATCTATAGGGCCAGGGCAGCAGATATAGCACTGACTTACTTCCCTGCTGGTGCACGTCAGGTATACGACTTTGATCTTGTTGGGGTTGAACTTCAGCGGCATGGTGGAGGCACTTGGTGTTGGATGAACCCAGATTCAGTAGGACCAAAGAAAGTTACACCTATGCCTCCTTCAAGCAGAAAGCCAAAAGCCAAAAGCCTTTTCCTCTTCTGTAAAAGAAAAACTCCCCTTCTACCCACCCAAAAAAGAACAAGGAAATTTTTTTTGTAAGACAAAAATCTACTGTGAAAAATAATTCTGAGCTCTTCTTGACTATTAAAGATTTACTCCTGATATTTTAAAACTATGCTATGTTTCTGCAACTACAAATCTAAACTAAATTATCCTCTTAGGCATGCTTAGATAGAATGCCACCTCCTATTTGGGTTGCTTTGGACAAGTCCCTTAGTTCTAGTATCTCTTACCTCACCAGATATTGTGAGGATTAAATAAGGCAATAAAGTACAATGTACAGTGGTGGGCAAAAGTAGGTATAGTTGTGAGTGCACAAAACAATTTATTCTTGCATTCGTGTTTACTATTGTATTATTTATTTGCATTACAACTGTAAGCCTACTTTTGCCAACCCTTACTATATAAATACAGAACATTCCTATTACAATTTCCCTGAGGAAATCAAATGCAGTGCTAAACCTATGACCCTCAGTACAACATTTTCTTCTCCTGTAACAGATGTTTAGCTTCTTTTTTCTCTCTCTCTTTTTTAAAGATTTTATTTATTTATTTATTTTTAGAGAGAGAAGGGAGAAAGAGAGACAGAAACATCAATGTGCAGTTGTGGGGGGCCGTGGCCTGCAGCCCAGGCATGTGCCCTGACTGGGAATCGAACCTGCAATGCTTTGGTCTTTTTTCTCTTTTTCTTGCTGGACAAAATGGTTTTATTTCTAATTTTCTATTTCCTAAGAGCAATAAAAGGATGTGGTCTCCAAAATCTTTTAAAAGTATCAGACACTACAGATATACAGTGAGATTTTAATAAGGATGTTTTCTGTGACAGATCATCACTATTCTCTCCCCAGATATAACACAGAAAATTATTTTGGTGCACTCCTTCTATATAAGGTACAGCTCTTTTATAAGGACATCATACTTCTTCATTTCCTCCTTTTTTGACTATCCCTCGTCAACCTTTTTTCTTACCATATTACAAGTAAGTCTAGTCTCACTTATTCTAACACTAACTTCATTTTAGTTCCACTGTTTATATTTCATCTACAAAATAATGTCATCTTCTTACTACTCTTTTTTTAATCCTCACCAGAGGACATGTTCATTAATTTAATTTAATTTTTAAAAAGATTTTATTTATTTACTTTTAGAGAGAGGGGAAGGAGGGGAGAAAGAGAGGGCAAAAGACATCAATGTGGTTGCCTCTTGTGCGGCCCCCTCTGGGGACCTTGCCCACAACCCAGGCAGGTGCTCTGACTGGGAATCAATTCTTAGGCTGGCACTCAATCACTGAGCAACACCAAGCAGGAAATATTCATTAATTTTAGAGAGAGAGGAAGGTGGGGGCGGAGGGAAGAGAAACATCAACGTAAGAGAAAAACATCGATTGATTGCCTCCCATATGTACCCTGTCCAGGGAATCAAACCTGAAACCTTTTGGTGTATGATATGTTGCCCCAACCAACTGAGCCACCTGGCCAGGGCCATCTTCTTACTATTCTTAAAAGTCTTGCCCTGGCTGGTGTAGCTCAGTGGATTGAGCGTGGGCTGCGAACCAGGCATCGCAGGTTCGATTCCCAGTCAGGGCACATGCCTAGGTTGCAGGCTGTGGCCCCCGGCAACCGCACATTGATGTTTCTCTCTCTCCATCCCTCCCTTCCCTCTCTAAAAATAAATAAATAAAATATTTAAAAAAAAAAGTCTTAGCTTATTTAAGTATGTATAACCATTTGACTTTTCCATTATATCTTCTGATAGCTGTGTCTGATCATTTCATGAAATATTATAATGAACTGCTTTCCTTTTATTTCTCCTGCACATAATTATAGTACTATATTGGTTTTTTGAAGTTATTTGTGTGTGAATGGTCGTATTTTCCAAGAATATAATTTTAGTATAGTGAAAGGATCATTTAAAAATACTGCAATAAAAAGGGGGCACTGGTTCTAAAGGAACTGAAAACCTCTAGAAGGAAGGGTCACACAATATGTACTCAATACATGCTTGCTGAGTAAACTCCTGAGCTAACCAATGGCCCTGCTACCTTTTTCAAGTCAGGCTATAAAATTGCTAAAAAAGAGAAACAAACTGTTGAAAAATAAAAAGCACAATCTTGGAAGATTAAATTCAATCCAGATAGCTTTTTATTCAGCAATTCAGCTTCTAGTCTAAAGAAATATATCTACATGTGGGCCCAAGGAGGCATCATATACAAAGATGTTTGTTGTAGCACTATTCATGTTCAAGAAAATTTGGAAACAATTTAAATGTGCTTCTATAGTAAAATGGCTAAATAAACATAGCTCTAATCTATATAATAATGTATTATAGTAAAAAGAGCTATGCATATTGTTATATCTGAAACAAAGTTTTAGAAAAGTAACTTGCAGACCATTGTATTTATTGTGATTTCATTTATATTAAATTTTAAAACATACTGTATATTTCTATAGTTACATATACATGAACATAAATAGTTAGGGAGGTAATACATCAAACTAAAAGTAAATAAATTTCAAAGAATTGATATTACACACACCAGATTTTCTGATTACATTGTGATTAAGTTAAAAAATTACAGAAGAGAAAAAAATTACATTTATAAATGTAAACTCTAGTGCTATAAAATTTCCAGAGAAATCAGGAGAAAATTGTTGTGACCTTGGGTTATGTAAAGATTTTTAAATATGGCCCTGACTGGTGTGACTCAAGTTAGCTGGTTGAGTAGTGTCCTGCAAGGTAAAAGGTCATTGGTTTGATTCCCAGTGAGGGTGCATAAGAGAGGCAACAGATCAATGTTTCTTTCTTGCATTGATGTTTCTACCCCTCTCTCCCTCCATTACCCTCTGTCTAAAAATAAGAAAATAAAATCTTAAAAAAAATTTTTTTAAACATGACATCAAAAAGCATGATTCATAAAATTAAAAATTGATAAATTAGACTTCATCAAAATAAGAAGAATCTGCTCTTTAAAAGATACTGTTAAAAGAATGAAAAGGTAAGTCACAAACTGGGAGAAAATACTTGGAAACCATATATTTGATAAAGAACATGTGTCCAGAATATACAAAGAACTCTCAAGTCTCATTAAGAAAGCAAAACAACTCAATTTTAAAAATAGGCAAAGGACTTAACAGACACTTCATCAAAGATAATACATGAATGGCAACTGAACACATGTAAAGATGCTTGACATCACTAGTTGTTAGAGAAATGAAAATTAAAACCATGATGAAGAACCAGTACACATCTGCTAGAATGCCTAACATTAAAAAGACTGATCATGCCAAGTGTTGGCAAGGACACAGTGCGACTAGAGTATCTGTACACAGCTGGTAGAAATATAAAATGGTACAACTACTTTGAAAAATCATTCAACAGTTTCTTAAAAATTACCATGTGACCCAGCAAGTCCACTCCGAAGTATCTACCCAAAAGAAATAAAAGTGTATGTTCTCACAAACACACAATGTTCATAGCATCTTTAGTTGTAATGGTAAAATGAAAACAACCCATTGTCCATAAGTAGGAAAACAGATTTAAAAACTGTGTATCCATACAGTGATTTACCATAAAAAGGAATGAACTACTCATACATAAAATAACATGGATGAGTCTCAATAATAATAATGAAAGAAGCCAGACCAAAAAAGGGTACATATTGTATGATTCCTTTCACAGGAAATTCTAGAAAATACAAAATAATAATGATAGGAAGATAACCATAGGTGGTTAGAGCTGTACTACAGAGGCAATACATGGTAGTCCAGTGTATATATTAGAAAAGAAGACTGAAATCAAGAAACTAAGATCCATTCTAAGAATTTAGAATACCAAGATAAATGTCAAGAATGTAGAAGGAAAAATAAAGATAGTAGTTAATTGCAGATAAAAATAACTGATGAAACCAAGTAAAGAAAAAAAAAAGAGATGACACAAATAATATTAAGAATGAAAAAGGGCTATAACTAGAGATGCTTCAAGCATTAAAAAATAAAGTTATTTTGAACTATATGCCAATAAATTTGAAAACTTAGCGGAAACAGGTAAATTCTTAGAAAAAGGTGTAACATTAAAACAGTCAGTTACAAATAAAATATGTGAATAGTCCTTTAACCATTAAGGAAATTAAATCAGTAGTTAAAAATCTTTCCAAGCCCTAACAGTTTTACTAGTGAGTTCTAGAAGCATTCAAGGTCCAAATAAATCCAATTTATATAAATTATTACAGAAAGTAGAAAAAGAGGAAACTTTCTCCCAATCATTTTATAGGGCTAGTATAACCCTGATACCAAAACATAAAAAAAATTAAGTCAATCTTACTCTTGAGTAGATGGAAAATTTCCAAACAAAATGTTAGCAAACTGAGTATAAATCATGATTAAGTTGAGAGTAACCCCAAAACAAGATGTGTTTAACATTACATAATCAATCCAATTGACCACAATCACTGATCAAAAGAGAGAAATTACATGATCACCTCAGTAGATGCAAAAAAGGAATGTTTGCTAAAATTCAACATCTGCTGGATATAACTTTTCTTTGACTTAGGAAAAGAATAAAGGCTCATAGCAAAATCATACCTCATAATGACTTATTGAAAGCATTCATTTTAGGATGAGGAAAGTCATAGCTTTAAAATAAGCAACAATAAAAATATTGGTAACAAGGCATATACCCTTCAGACAGGAAAATAAATAATTCTTGCCTGGGAAAGATCAGATGGCCCCAGAAAAGAAACCTATAGATAGTGTGGGCACCCTATCTAATCACCTCGAATTAAAGTCATACCAAACTCATTGACAACTCTTAACACATATACACAAAGTTTTTATTTTTTACTTTTCAGTTTTAAATGCTTCATTCTTAAAATGTGAACCAACAATAAGAATCATTAGCCATTTGAGGAAAGCTTCCATACTAAATTAGGAACTAAAAGAAACAAAGAAACTTGGATAAAATGGCAACTATGTAAGAAGCAAAGGAAAATGATCCCTGGCTGGTATAGCTTAGTGGATTGAGGGCCTGCCTGTGAACCAGGTCCCTGGCTAGGGGGGTGCAAGAAACAACCAACTGATGTTTCATACACAGATGTTTCTCTCCCTCTTTCTCCCTCCCTTCCCCTTAATATTATAAATAAATATTTTTAAAAATATGAGGAAGAGCATCTCCTACCCCAAAACCTGCCACTAACATCCTCACAGAGGCGCAGATCCATGAGACAAGAAAAAATTGTCATATGGTTCCATCTGGTTAGTTCCCCCACCTCTCCCACAGCCAGCCCGGTTTGGGCAGGTTTGGGCAGCATTCAGTCAGGCCCAGCTTCGCCAAGGCTCTGGCACAGACTCCAGACAGCTCCCTACCCCAGCTCCCTGTCCTGAGCACCACCACCTGTGCCACCCATGCCCAAAGTAAAGTCAGCTCCACAGAGGAGCCCAAGAGATCATCAGCTCAGTGAGGTAGAAAACAAACTAAAAAATGCAGCAGGAAAGAGTAACTTTAGACCAGAAAGTACAAACAAAAGGGAAAAGGGGAGCAAAGGGAAAAACATGCCGAAGTAGCTAAACGAGAAACTAAAGAAGGTTTATCTGCAAAAAATGGAGAGACCAAACACAAGGAGAGCCCAGCGTCTGATAAAGCAGGACAGAAAGAAGCCAAGTCTGATTAACATAGACTCACTCTTATCAGTGGCCTTTTTCTCCCTTCTTGTAAAATGGAGAGGAATATTTTTATCAACTATTTTGTTGCAAATTTTTTAGTAGCTCTAGAGTAACTTTTGAGGAGGCAAGCCCACCGTATCCCATTTTTAAAGGTAAAAAAAAAAAAATTGAGAGGTGAAATCATTTGCTGATTGGTTTACTTTTTGGTACAACCAGAAAATAGTGGGATGTAAGAGCTATGACTGCCTTGGGTATCTGCTTAACCTTTCATAGATGAGGGTAGTTTTTGTATCCCATTATACAAAGCATATACTGAATCATAATTTGAAATTATAGCCATGCATTTAATGTACCTTGTACATTTTAAATTATGTCTTTTCCCACGTTGTTTAGGTAGAATTGTTTTCTAAAGAAAACTACTCCTTGCCCTGGCTGGTGTAGCTCAGTGGATTGAGCGCGGGCTGCGAACCAAAGCATCGCAGGTTTGATTCCCAGTCAGGGTACATGCCTGGGTTGCAGGCCACAGCCCCCAGCAACCACACATTGATGTCTCTCTCTCTCTCTCCCCCTCCCTCCCTCCCCTCTCTAAATATAAATAATAAAAAAAAATCTAAAAAAAAAAAAAAAAAAAGAGAGAAAACTACTCCTTGAGCTTGGCTCTCCCTGTCAGAACAACATGCACTCTGTTACATCTTTGGGTGGTGCTAGTCCAGTTTTCCTAACAACTTTGTTACTGTGCTGTGAAAGACTGAAAATTTGAGTACACATATGATATTAAATGGTGAGTTAGTGGGACTTATACAGGAACAGCTTATCAACATTTGAAGATAATGATACTTGATATCCTCTGAAGGAAAATTTGCTTCCAAATTTTAAGCTAGAATAACTGTTTAAAAAAGAATAACATAAATGGCCTTTAGATACTTAGAATTGTGTGCAAATTGAAAAATGTCTATGTATGGATTCTCAAAACAGCCAATAAAATTTCAATTATTGCAGAAAAATAAAAAAAGCTGCTATACGCCCTGACCAGGTAAGCTCAGTTGGTTAGAACATCATCCTGATACGTCAAGGTTGTGTTTGATCCCTGGTCAGGGCACATACTAGAATTAACCATGACTCCATAAATAAGTGGAATAAAATCGATGTTTCTCACTCTCTCCCTCCCTTTCCCCCCCTTTCTTCCCCTCTCCTCTCTTCCTCTCTCTAAAACCAATAAATAAAAAATTTTAAATTTTTTAAAAATGGTTTCAAAAATTAGAAATAAGATAGCAACGATAAAAACAAAGTTGAAAAAACAACAATAATAGCAGCAACAGCAGGAGCTGAGTGCTTACTATTTGCCATAATGTATTATTTGCTATATATCATGCTTTATATGAATTTATATGTATTTAATTCTCACAATAATCCTCTAAAATAAGTACAATCATTACCCCACTTGACTGTAGGAGAAACAGGCACATCAAGGTTAAATAATAATACAAGCAACTAAAAAAAGTTGAAATTAAGTGCTGAGGAGAGATCTAAATCAGAAAATCTCCCTGGAAATAGAAGTAGGAGACAAAGTTGGAAACTGGAGAAAAGATGAGGAAATGAAAAGATTAGTTCAAGAGATCCAGCCTCCAATCAATTAGGAGTCTCTTTCTAGAAAGAGACTAGAGTAAATATTGAGGGAAGGAATTATCAGAGAACTTATATAAAACAATTTCCTAAAACAGGAAAACATGAATTTCTAGATTGCAATAATCCTCTGAGTACCTAGTATAATGTATGAAAAATTAAGTACACTAAGAGACATTACTGTGAAATTTCAGAACAAAGATGAAGATCTTAACAATGTGGTAGGGAGACAAAGGCGAAAAGGAATGAAAGACACACACACGCGCGCTCTCTCTCTCTCTCTCTCTCTCTCTCAAGCAATACTTCTCTAAAACAACACTCAAAGCTGGAAGACAATAAAATGATGCCTAAAAATTTGAGTTAAAGGCCATGGCTGGTGTGGCTCAGTGGACTGAGTGCCAGTCTGCAAATCAAAGGTCACTGGTTCAATTCTCAGTAAGGGCACATGCCTGGGTTGTGGGCCAGGTCTCCAGTTGGGGGTGTGCAAGGGGCAACCACACATTGATGTTTCTCTCCCCCTCTTTCTCCTTTATCTTCCCTTGTAAAAATAAATAAAATCTTTTTAGCCCTGGGTGGTGTGGCTCAGTGGTTGAGTGATGGCTATAAATCAAAAGGTCGCTGGTTCAATTATCAGCCTAGGGCACATGCCTGGGTTTCAGGCCAAGTCCCCAGTGGGGGGGGGGGGGGCGTGTGAGAGGCAGCCACGCACTGATGTTTCTCTCCCTCTTTTTCTCTCCCTTCTCCTTGCTAAAAAATAAATAAACAAAATCTTTTTAAAAATCTTAAAAAAAAAATTTGAGTTAAAGTTATTATTAACTTAGATTTCTATTCCCAAATTATTTATCAGGCATATCAGTATAGAGATATATTTAGACATGTAAAATTTTAAAACAATTCACCTTTGATACACATTTCCCTAGGAAGCTATTGGAGCATACTATTTCCATTAAAAAAAGGAAACCCATGAGCTCAGGGAAACAAAGAGACCAACAAAAGAGAAGTAAAGAATGACAGTTGTGGAGCAGGCTTAAAAAGCAATTAGTAAGGACTGAAGCAGGATGTCAAAGGGCTTTCAGAAGGAATGTTTTTTAGGGGAAAAAAGGAAAGTAAAAAAATTCCTTTGATGTATGTGTACAGGATAAAGCACTTACAGAGTTTTACAACTGTTTGGGAGACAACAGAAAGTATATGTGACAGTGTCATTAGGCCACAGAACATTAATTGTGCAAAGAGGATTGTGTTGGACTGTGAGGCACTGAATGAAAACCAAAGTTGCTCCATCCATAATGATAAATGCCTAACCCCCACAATGAAAATAGAAACGTTATTGCTGATCCTGCAGAAATATAAATGATTACAAAAGAGCATGATAAATGATTCTACGCCAACAAACTGGATAACCTAGTTGAAATGGGCAAATTTAGAAACATATAACCTACCAAGACTGAATCATTAAGAAACAGAAAATCTGAATGGACCTATAAATAGTAAGAAGATTTGAATCAGTATTCACTCCTTACTACCCACCCCCAAAAGGCTGGGATCATGCCTGGTATTAATTTTAACAAACATTTAAAGAAGAATTAAAATAAAAACCTTCTCAATGCTTTCCAAGAAAAGAGAACATTCCCAAACTTATTCTGTAAGGCTAGCACTGCCCTGATAACACCAGAGTCAGGCAAAGACAAAACAAGAAAACCACGGACAAATCAATATTCCTTAAGTACACCAATGTAAAATTCCTCAACAAAATACTAGCAAACTGAAATCTGCAGCATATTTAAAAGATTATGTACCATGACCACATGGGATTCATTCCTGGAATGCAAAGATGGTTCAATATACAAAAATCAACCAATGTAATAGACCACATTAACACAATAAAATTTAAAAAATACCCACAAGATCATCTCAATGATGGAGTGAAAGCATTTGACAAAATTCAATACCTTTTCATGATAAAAAACACTTAACAAACTAGGAATAGAGGGAAACTAACTCAGCATAACAAAGATCATATATGGAAAACCCTAGCTAAAAGTTTTGTGATGAAAGACTGAAAATTTTTTCTTTAAGATTAGGGAGACAAGGATGTTTGCTTTCACCACCTTTACTCAATATTATATTAAAAATTTTAGCTAGAACAATTAGGCAAAAAAAATAAATACAAGGCATCCAAACTGGAAAGAAATAAATCTCTCTTCCCAGATGACATGATCATCCATATAGAAAACCCTAAAGATTACACACACACACACACACGCATCCAATAGTTAGAACCAATAAACAAATCCAGCAGTTGCAGGATATAAAAATCATCTGTATTTCTACATACTAACAATCAATAATGCTAAAAGGAAATTAAGAATATAATTCCATTTACAATAGCATTAAAAAAATATTTAGCAATAAACAACCAAGGAAGTATAAGACTTCAACAGTGAAAACTATAAAACACTGCCGAAAGAAATTAAAGACATAAGTAAATGGAAAAACATATTATGTTTATGGACTGGAAGATTTAATATTTTAAAGATGCCAATATCACACAAAGCTATTCATAGTTTTGATGTAATCTCTATTATATCCCAACATTTTTTTTTGTGAACTAGAAAAACCCATCTAACCTTTACATAGAATCTCAAAGGTCCCAAATTGCTAAAACAATCTTTAAAAATAAGTAAAAGGTTGGATATCTCATACTTTCTGACTTTAAAACTTACTGCAAAACTATAGTAATTAAATTGTGTCGCAGAAGGATAAAGACAGAAAAAAAGACCAATGGAACAGAATACAGAGCTCAGAACCTTGAGGATATGCTAAATAACATAAGCTAGTTGGGGGGGAAAAAAGTTCTATATGATTCCACTTATATGAGATATAAAAAGTAGTCATAGGTGGTTGCCAGGGGCTAGGGACAGGGGAAAGTGGGGAATTGTTGTTTAATGATATAGTTTCAGTTTTACAAAATAAAAAGTTGTTGAGATCCATTGCACAACAATATGGGTATACTTAACACTAGTGAACTGTATATTTAAAATGGTTAAGATGGTAAATTTTGTTATGTGGTTTTTACCATAATTAAAACAAAAAGAATAGAGAGACCATAAACAAATGTGCATATATGTCAAATGCTTTACAAAAAGGGTGCCAAGACTATTCAATACAGGAAAGGGCAGTTTTTTCAACAAATGGTGCTGGAAAAACTGAATATTCACATGCAAAAGAATGAAGTTGGATCCATACCTTACACTATATACAAATAGATCATAAACCTAAACATTAGAGCCAAAATGATAAAACTCTTAAAAGGAAACTTAGGGGGAAAGTATGGCATTGGATTTGGCAATGGCTTCATGGATATGACACCAAAGGCACAGACAACAACAACAAAAAAATAGATAAACTGGAAACTTCACTAAAACTGAAAACTTTTTATATCAAAGGGCATTATCAAGAGAGTGAAAAAGCAACCCACAGAATGGGAGAAAATATTTGCAAATCATTTATCTGATGAGTGTTTAACATCCAGAATACATGAAGAACTTCTACAACTTAACAAAACAATCCAATTAAACATGGACAAAGGAGTCAAAGATCTCTAAAACAGATATAGAAATGGCCAATAAACACATGGAAAGCTGCTCAACATCACTAGTCATTGAGGAAAGAGAAATCCAAACCACAATGAGACAATATATCATACCAATTAGGATGGCTGTTACTAAAAAACCAAAACCAGAAAATAACAAGTGTTGGTGTGGAAAACAGTATGACAGTTCTGCAAAAAAATTAAACATTAAAATTACCGTATGATCCAGCAATTCCACTTCTGGGCGCATACCTGAAAGAACTGAAAGAATGAACTAGATAGAAGAGGTGTTTGCACACCTATGTTCATAGCAGCATTATTCACAATAGTCAAAAGGTAAAAACAACCCTGTGTCCCTGGATGGATAAACTGATAAAATGTGGTATATAGACACGATGAAATATTTCTCAGCCTTAAAAGGTAAGAAAATTCTAATATATGCTACAATGTTGATGAACCTAGAGAATATTATAAGTAAAATAAGCCTGTCACAAAATGTCAGATATTCAGATTTCCAGCCAAGATGGAGGCATAGGTAGTTGCACTATGCCTCCCTGCGCAACCAAAACTAAGGACAACAAAAATTGAGAAACAAAAAACAACCAGAACAGAGAGAAATGAACTGAACGGAAGTTGGACTACCATACATCCAGACTGGTAAGGAGGGGCGAAGTTGGAGGCCTATGGAGAGGGGTCGAGGGGTCCCGGCAGGACAAAGCGCTGGCTAGCAGATGCGGGCGTGCGGGGTACAAAAAGCAGCTGACGGACCGGTGTCAGACCCTGGCATGGGAGGCAACGAGCAGACCCAGTGAGGGGCGCAAGGCAGCTGGCTGTTCGCAGCCACACATTCACACGCAGACAAACTAAGCAAAAACAGGCAACGACCCAAACAGTGCAACCTAGGGACCCAGCACCGGGAAACAAAACCTAAGAGCACCAACGGAAAACACCTGTGGGGGTTGAGGCTGGGAGATTCTCTCAGCCTCACAGGAGACTTCTACGGGAAACCCACAGAGTCCGAGAAAGTGCACAGACCCACCCACCCGGGAGCCAGCACCAGAAGGGCCCAGTTTGCTTGTGGGAAGCGGCAAGGGGGACTGATGTCCTGGAGAGAGCAGAGCAGGCGCCATTGTTCCCTCTCAGACCCTGCCCCCACATACAACGTCACAACCCAGCGACTGGTGCCCTGCCCTGGTGAACACCTAAGGCTCCGCCGCCCATATATAAGAGCTGCAACCAGATCAAAGGAAAATAAAAAAGATGGCTCAAACAGAATTAAAAGCCCCAGAGCCAATTTTTTTTAAGTGACCGAGAGATAGCTAACCTATCAGATACACAGTTCAAAGTACTGGTGATCAGGATGCTCACAGAATTGGTTGACTTTGGTCATAAATTAGATGATCAAATGCAGGCTACGATAAGAGAAATGAAGGAAAACGCACAGGGAACCAATAGTGAGGGGAAGAAAACTGGGACTCAAATCAATGGAGTGGACCAGAAGGAAGAAAGGAACAACCAAACAGAAAAAAATGAAGAAACAAGAATTCAAAAAGATGAGGAAAGGCTTAGGGACCTCCAGGACACCTTTAAATGTTCCAACATCTGAATTATAGGGGTACCAGAAGGGAAAGAGGAAGAGCAACAAATTGAGAACTTATTTGAACAGATAATAAAAGAGAACTTCCCCAATCTGGCAAGGGAAATAGATTTCCAGGAAGTCCAGGAAGCTCAGAGAGTCCCAAAGAGGTTGGACCCAAGGAGGAACACGCCAAGGCACATCACAATTACATTAGCCAAGGTAAAAATGAAGGAGAGAATCCTAGAAGCAGCAAGAGACAAGGAGACAGTAACATACAAAGGAGTTCCCATCAGACTGTCAGCTGATTTCTCAAAAGAGACCTTACAGGCAA
>PVIA01015210.1:0-23695 GCA_004024845.1 Tonatia bakeri
CATACCCACACAAAGTGCTCTTGTGAGGACTGAGGTAATTCATGCTATGCCCTAAACAATTATTTCCCTATAATTCCTTGATACAATTTTTATTGCTGCTGATGAATCTACTCAGTTATATAGATATTTTGTCATGTTTCTCTACTAAGATATAGGAGTAAATCATGTTTTTTTCAATTCATTTTTATTGTTGTTCACGTACAGTTGTTTCCATTTTCACTCCACCATGCCCCCTGTCCCACCCATCCCCACCTCCCACCCTTGAACCTACCCCCTTTGGCTTTGTCCCTATGTCCTCTTTTTAAAAATATATATTTATTGATTATGCTATTACAGTTGTCCCACTTCCTCTGCTTTATTCCCCTCCACCTTGCACATCCCCTCCCACCATGATTCTCCCCCTTATTTCATGTCCCTGGGTCATACCTGTAAGTTCTTTGGCTTCTACATTTCTATACTATTCTTAACCTGCCCTTGTCTATTTTGTAGACCATTTATGCTTCTTATTCCTTGTACCTTTTCCCCCATTCTCTCCTGTCCCTCTCCCCGCGGATAACTTTCCATATAATCTTTACTTTTGTGATTCTGTTCCTGTTTCAGTTGTTTAGTTTGTTTGGTTTTTGTCTTTTCTGGGATCAGTTGTCAATAGTTGTGAGTTTGTTGTCATTATACTGTTCATCATTTTGACCTTCTTTTTCTTATATAAGTCCTTTTCGCATTTCATTTAATAAGGTTTTGGTGATGATGAACTCCTTTAACTTGACTTTATCTGGGAAGCACTTTATCTGCCTTTCCATTCTAAATGATAGTTTTGTTGGATAGAGTAATCTTGGATGTAGGTCCTTGCCTTTCATGACTTGGAATACTTCTTTCAGCCCCTTCTTGCCTGCAAGGTCTCTTTTCAGAAATCATCTGATAGTCTTATGGGAACTCCTTTGTAGGTAACTGTCTCCTTTTCTCTTGCTGCTTCTAGGATTCTCTCCTTCATTTTCACCTTGGCTAATGTAATTATGATGTGCTTTGGTGCGTGCTACCTTGGGTCCAACTCCTTTGGGACTCTATGAGCTTCCTGGACTTCCTGGAAGTCTATTTCCTTTCCTAGATTGGGGAAGTCCTCCTTCATTATGTTTTCAAATAAGTTTTCAATTTCTTGCTCTTGCTCTTGCTCTTCTTCTTCTTTTGGCACCCCTATGATTCTGATGTTGAAATGTTTAAAGTTGTCTTAGAGATTCCTAAACCTGTCTTCTTTTTTTTTGAATTCTTTTTTCTTCATTCTGTTCTGGTTGAATGTTTATTTCTTCCTTCTGATCCAAACCACTGATTTGAGTCCTGGTTTCCTTCCCATTACTGTTGGTTCCCTGTGCATTTTCCTTTATTTCACTTTTCATAGCCCTCACTTTTTCCTCTATTCTGTGACCATACTCAACCAATTCTGTGTGCATCCTGGTTACCAGTGTTTTGAGCTGTGCATCTGATAGGTTGGCTATCTCTTTGTTGCTTAGTTGTATTTTTTCTGGAGTTTTGATGTATTCTTTCATTTGGGCCATTTTTTTGTCTCAGCTCACCTGTTATGTAGAAAGGGGCAGAGCCTTAGGTATTTGCCAGGTTGGGGCAACCCACGTCGCTGTGTTGTGGCACTGAATGTGGGGGACAGGTCCAAGAGGGGACAGTGCTGCTTACGCAGCTCTTGGCTGGCTTTCAGTCACTTCCTTCACTACCCACAAGCAAATTGGGCCCTTCTTGGTGCTGATTCCTGAGTGGTGGTTTTGTGTACATTTCTGTGGGTCTCTCTAACAAACTTTCCCATGAGACTGGGAGTTTCTCCCACTGCTACCTTAACCCCAACAGATTTTTTCAGTCAGAGGGTTTTTTGTTGTTGTTTTTTAAAATATTTTACTTATTTATTTATTTTCAACTATTTTATTATTGTTCAATTACAGTTGCTGTATTTTCCCCCCACCACTCCCCACCACCCCAGCCAAACCTCCCTCCCTCCCTTGCTTCCACCTTCCCCCTTGGTTTTGTCTATGTGTCCTTTATAGTAGTTCCTAAAAACCATTCGCCCCATGTCCCGTCCCGCCTCCCCTCTGGCTGTTGCTAGATTGTTCTTAATTTCAGTGTCTCTGGTTATATTTTGTTTGCTTTTTTTCTTTTGTTGATTATATTCCAGTTAAAGGTGAGATCATATGGTATTCGTCCCTCACCACCTGGCTTACTTCACTTATCATAATGCTCTCCTGTTCCATCCATGCTGTTGCAAAGGGTAGGAACTCCTTCTTTCTCTCTGCTGTGTACTATTCCATTGTGTAAATGTACCATAGATTTTTTTTTTCAGTTTTAAAGCAGTTCCTGTTTATTAACTGACCAGATTGCAAAAATGACCATGGTAGGTACATTAGATCATCCTTCTAATAAGCCTGTTGATCTGGTCCTCCCTGTGACCAGCATCTCCATCTTTCACAAAATGGGCAGTCTTTTTCTTCATTCCACCTTGTGGAGAGGATAATTTCAAGGGCCACAGGAAGTTGTTTGCTTCTTTGAAGCATTTTCCAACAGTGTAGATCTCATGAATCAGATCTTCCATGCAGATTATACCATATTTACCAAGAGATCAAGCAATCAATGCATTATCTGTCAGGGCAATTCATTTTTTGTTGATTTTTTCATACCCACAATACAATAAATTAATTGTAGATCAATTCATTTACTGACTTCAGGTTAGGGTACCACCATGCAATACATGGTTCCCCAATCCTCAGCATGTTAACTGAAGCCTTGTTGAGCTTAACAAAGGTGCTGTTGAAGATCTGGCAAAGGTGAAGAAGCTGCAGCACCTTTCAGACCTTTGGGCTCACTCCATTGATACCTCTGATCCTGACAACAAATGACAATTTGGGATCTGCAGGTACATAGAAGTTGCCAGCTTTTCTTGCCATTCTAGCCACTTGAATCTCAGTTATGTACATCTGCCTATATTCCTTGTGATAGTACTTAGCTTTTTCATAGATAAGCTTCCTCCTTGCCTTTTGAAGCATCTTTTGGGCAAACTTCTTTCTCAGGCGCTTGATTTTCAGCTGCGAAATTCCTTCACTTTTTTTTAAGGGTTTCTGGCACAGCAGGAACCTTCTTCTTCTTCTTTCTACACCCTCCATGGTTCCAGCTGGAAAAAAAGAGCAATGTACCATAGATTTTCGATCCACTTATTTACTGATGGGCACTTACATTGCTTCCAGGACTCGGCTATTGTAAATTGTGCTGCTATGAACATTGGGGTGCATAGGTTCTTTTGGATTGGTGTTTCAGGGCTCCTAGGATATAATCCCAGCAGTGGAACTGCTGGGTCAAAAGGAAGTTCCATTTTTAGTTTTCTGAGGAAATTCCATACTGCTTTCCACAGTGGCTGCAGCAGTCTGCATTCCCACCAACAATGCATTAGGGTTCCCTTTTCTCCACATCCTCTCCAACACTTGTTTGTTGATTTGGTTATCATTGCCATTCTCAACCATGTGAAGTGGTATCTCATTGTGGTTTAAATTTGCATCTCTCTGATGGCTAGTGATGCTGAGCATCTTTTTATATGTCTCTGGGCCCTCTGTATGTCCTCCTTGGAGAAGTGTCTGTTCAGGTCCTTTGCCCATTTTTTAATTGCATTGTTTGTCTTCCTGGTGGGGAGTCGTGTGAGTTCTTTATATATTTTGGAGATCAAACCTTTGTCTGAGGTATCATTGACAAATATGTTTTCCCATATAGTTGGTTCCCTTTTCATTTTGCTGATATTTTCTTTAGCCAGGCAGATGCTTTTTGTTTGGATGAAGTCCCATTTGTTTATTCTTTCCTTCGTGTCCCTTGCTCTAGGGGACATATCAGTGAAAATATTGCTGCTTGGAATATCTGAGATTTTCTTCCCTATGTTCTCCTCTAGGGCTTTTATTGTGCCATGACTTATATTTAAGTGTTTTATCCACCTTGAGTTTATTTTTGTATATGGTGTAAGTTGGTGATCAAGTTTCCTTTCTTTGCATGTAGCTGTCCAGATTGCCCAATACCATTTGTTGAAGAGACTATTTTTACTCCATTTTATGCTTCTGCCCTCTTTGTAGAATGTTAATTGACCATAGAGACTTGGGTTGATTTCTGGGGTCTCTGTTCTGTTCCATTCATTTATATATCTATTCTGCCAGTACCAGACTGTTTTCATTACCATGGCTTTGTAATATAGTTTGATACCAGGTATTGTGATCCCTCCTCCTTTGTTCTTCTTTCTCAAAATTGCTGCAGCTATTCAGGGTCATTTATGGTTCCATATAAATTTTTGAAATGTTTGTTCCATATCTGTGAAATATGTCATTGGTACTTTAATAGGGATTGCATTGAATCTATAAATTGCTGTGGGTAGTATGGACATTGTGATGAGGTTAATTCTTCTAATCCATGAACATGGTACATGCTTCCATTTGTTTGTGTCTTCCTTAATTTCTTTCTTCAGAGTTATGTAGTTTTCTGAGTACAGATCTTTTACCTCCTTAGTTAAGTTTATTCCTAGGTACTTTATTTTTCTTGTTTCTATATAAAATGGGATTTGTTTTTCTCATTTCTGTTTCTGATATTTCATTGTTGGTGTACAAAATGCCTTTGATTCAGTCAGGGATTTTGAGGCTTTATTTCCTTGCACTGGAACCCTGGGTTGCGTGGTCTGTCTCACCCCCTGGTAGTTCCTCCCTCTTTATCCACATGCAAATGTAGGACTGCTAGCTCCACCAGCTGCTGCTTTGCCTTGTCTGCCAGGCACTGCCTCACAATCCACCAGCCGAAGCACACCCTGTTCTGCCAGCCATCTCCTTGCCCTGATTCCTCTCCACCCTGGCTGCCCGTCTTCGCCCCTCCTACTGGTCTGGACGAATGTTTCTTCCTTAACTCCTTGGTTGTCAGATTTCTATACAGTTGGATTTTCTGACAGTTCTGGTTGTTTTTTGGTTTTTAAATTTGTTGTCCTTCTTTTGGTTGTGCGAGAAGGCACAGTGTATCTACCTATGCCTCTATCTTGGCTGGCAGGGGAGTGAATCATGTTTTAATGGCTCGTTTTAGAATATACTCACAATAACACACTCATGCACCAAGGGTACTGAAAGGCAAAGCCATGAAAATGTTATTGGAATCAGAAGTAGGTTTTCTTGTTTTGGGGGGTTTTGTTTTGTTTATTTTGTTCTTTCAGTTTTTTTTTTATCTAGCTGTATTTTCTAATATTTCTACAGAAAATTAAAGGTTATGTGTAAATGGAAGACAACCCACTGAATGGGAGAACATATTTGCCAAAGACATAGCTGATAAGGGGTTAATATCCAAAATTTATAGAGAACTTATAAAACTCAACACCAAAACAAATTCAATTAGAAAATGAGCACAGAACTTGGATAGACACTTCTCTAAAGAGGACATACCAATGGTCAATAGACATATGAAAAAATGCTCAATGTCACTAATCATCAGAGAAATACATATTAAAACCACAATGAGATGTCACATCACACCTGTCAGAATGGCTACCATCGATAAATCAACAAACAAGTATTGGCGAGGATGTGGAGAAAGGGGAACCTCTTTGAACTGCTGGTGGGAGTGCAGACTGGTGCAACCACTATGGGAAGCAGTATGGAGTTTCCTCAGAAAAACTGAAGATGAAATGTCTCGTGAACCAGTAATTCTACTTCTAGGAATATATCCAAAGAAACCCAAAACACTATTTCAAAAGAATATGTGCACCCCTATGTTTATGGTAGCATTATTTATAATCTCCAAGATATGGAAATAGCCCAAGTGCCCATTAGCAGATGAATGAATAAAAAAGCTGTGGTATGTTTATATACCACAGTAGTGTAGAATACTAGTTAGCCATAAAAAAGAAGGAAATCTTACCTTTTAGACAACATTGATGGACCTGGAGAGTATTAGGCTAACTAAAATAAGTCAGAGAAAGACAGGTACTATATGATTTCACTTATATGTAGAGTTTAATGAACAAAATAAATTAACAAACAAAATAGAAACTGATCCATAGATACAGAGAAGAGACTGACAGCTTTCAGAAGGGAGGAGTGTCGTGGGGCTGGGTGAAAAAGGTGAAGGCAATAAGCAAAGAAAAGAAAAACTCATAGACACAGACAACAGTATGGTGATTACCAGAGGGAAAGAGGATGGAGGGAGATAGAAGAGGGTAATAGGGAGATAAATGGTGATGGAAGGAGACTTGACTTGGGGTGGTGAACACACAATACAATATACAGGTAATATATTATAGAATTGCACACCTGAATCCTACATAATTTAATTAACCGATATGACCCCAATAAATTCAATAAAAACCTTTTCAAAGTTATATCTAAACAAATCAAAGTCACTTGCTGATTTTACACCTCCAAGTGGCAAAATAAAATTGTTTCACTTAATTAATGACCAACAGAAAAATGCCCTTCTACTTTAACTCTATTTTTATAATAAATTTCATAGCAGAATTAAAAACAAACGTTCTCTCCTGGTATATAGCAAACTATTTCACAACACACATAGTTGGTTCTGAGATCTAATTGATCTGCTGCTGGACTTTTAACTTTATTTTTATAGTTAATATTTGTATTATTTTATATATATGGGCTCTACAATTGTGTACTATTAATCAGCTGCTTCAGAGTGGTGTTTTTCTTATATAGTTGATATAAGACTGTATACTTAAATGGATAAATAAAACCAAAACTATAAATTTCCAGAATAGAATGTTCATGAAATGCTTCCAAATTGGAGTTGTTTGCTATGCATCTTGCTGTCCACTTCCTTAACCATAACAGACCTCCACATACTCCCTAAGTGAGAAAAATTTGCTGAAACCTCCAAGATATTTGGAAATTCAAAGATAAAGTAGCAGCCTCAATCATTAAAGAGAACTGATGCATAGAGTTTATATTTTATTTAAAATAAAATTATAAATTTAAACAAAATTTTTGTAAATATATGTATGTATGTTTCCATGCCGTAATAGACCCAAGTTATAAGTAATACCTACTCAATGTAAAAACTCTAAAATGCACAAACATAAAGAAGAAAGCAATATGTATATGTGCATGTCCATACCTGAGTGCATGAGATACATACCAGAAGTAAAAGACACATTTTGCTTGAATGACACTGATGAAGGCTTTATCCCCTACATGACTTCGCAAGAGGCTTACGGATGTTATATCCAACACCAAGCTGTAGACTGCAAGCGCTTTTCTCTTTTCCACCCGTTCTCCAGGATGCCTGCAGGTGGGATTCTCTGCATCTCTCTGTGGAAGTTTGATGTGGACATTCCGTTTTAATACCTTAATACTTCTCTCAGGTACTTCCCAGTTGTTTTTATTCTGAACTCTCCATTTTTTCTTTCAAATGCTTGACATGTCAACAAAACCTTCTGTTCTCCATTTGCTGAATTTATCATTTCAACATCTGTAAACAGTGTACTAAAAACACACAAACATAAGATTGTCAGTGAACATCCTAAAATCTTAAAAATGGACAAGATGAATTGAGTTGAAATTTTTCGTTATTACTGAAAAAGAGTTTGTTTGATTACTTGTTTTTAGAGGGAAGGAGGTTAAGTTATTGAATGAACTTAGAAACTAGCCTTTGGGTAAACTTCTAATTTATCTTATTTGCTTACAAACCTGTGGGCTAAAGAGAGTTCAGAGAGACCAGTTTGTCCAAGCTTTATCCCCCAAGGCTTGGGAGTGGAGACATTGAGATTTCTCCTTCTGTGTCATTCCTTGACCTTGCTGCTGCTGGAGACTGAAAATTCAGATCCGTCCCAGGCTTTAATTCTCAGTCCTTGAATACCATCAAGCACTTCTTTTTTTTTTTTTTCATTGTTGTTCAAATACAGTTTTCTACCTTTTACTCCCATCCCAGCCTCCCCCCAGCCCTCCCCACCTCTCTCCTGTTTCCAGCCCACCCCTTGTTTTTGTCCATGTGTCCTTTATACTTGTTCCTGTAAACCCTTCCCCTTTTCTCCTGAACAAAGGCTCACCAAAATAAAATGCAAGATGCCTCAGGCGGGCACCCGTTTCCTCCTCAGGCTACCCTCGTGCATAGGAGCCCTTCCTGCAGGCATTCCCAGGGTCCCTGGGAGAAGTGCTGCTTTCCGGCCCACCTTTATATCCAGGCAGGAAAGGCAGTCGTCCCCAAGACAACCCTGCCGTGCTGTTGGCCTACAGACTACCTGCCCTAGTGCAAGCCACCTGCCTCTGAGGAGCGAAGCTCCATGGTGACTCCAGACAGGGTATTTTATACTCTGTATCTCAGAGTAGTCTTCATTTTCACAGTCCAATTTTCCTAGTGGCTTTCTCTCTGTATATTAACTGAGCATACCGATGACGACTTTTGCCACAACCTCGAAAATTTGTCGTCATTAATGTCAAGGTAGCTTTTGCCTGACATATAAATTCTTCAACTTACTAGAAAACTCAGATTTCTCCTTGTTCATAAGCCCATCTCCTACTATTAGTGCTTTTCAGCTGCTTTCCTCATCAGTGTGCTTTCCAGATCAGTCGACTAGCAGGTGCTGGGCAAAACACTGCAGAATATTGGCTTTTCTAGCTAATCTGAAACCGCTAATTGAAATTTGCACACTTCCCCTTCTTCCTACATCTCCCTCTTTCTTGTTCTCTTTACATATAAATTTGGAGGAAGAGAGCAGCCATCAAAAAATGAAAATTGCTCATTATTGGACAAATGCAAATTAAAATGAGATGTGATTTTTTCCCAGTCTTACTGATAAGAATGAGAAGGATGATGACAGCCTGTGTTGGTGAGCTCTTATACTGCAGGCAGAGTAGACAGGCCAGTCGGGGGTAGTAGGCAGGGAAGCATGGTCTTGACATCTGAGCAAATCCTATGTATAATTTTTAGCTTATACCCCTTGCTGACCAGCTTTGAAAACCATACAAACTTCTTAAATGGCTTTGGTTTTTGGCTCAGGAATTTAACTTCTACAAATTTGTCCATAAGGACACAAAGATGTACATATGAAAATATTTATCATACCATTTACAATATAGGATCAGATTATGATATATTCATTCGGTGGAATATAATGCAGCAAATGTCAATGTCAATGAAAACCTATATATATGATATTGACCTGGGAACATTTCCAAGCTATATGTTTTGTTACTTTTATAACAAAAAAGCACTTATATGTATGCATATATGAACATATATGTATATATGCTTACAAACAAGCCTGAAAGATTAAACATACAAATTTCACAGTATTATCTTGGGCTTCCAGAATTGGAGTAACTTTTTTATTCTGTATTTTCTAAACTTTTTGCATGCATAATGCAAACTATTATTATCAGACAAAATAAAAATATTTGAAAATCTGTTAAAGATGCAATAAGTTAACTCATATTTGATTATATACTGAGTTATAATCAAATCACTCAGCAAACATGTAGTAATAATTGTAATAAAAATAAATGCTATTTATTAAACATTTACCAATAAGCATTACATTACATTTTTATATATATAGTCTAGTAAAACATTCCACAGTAACTTCATGAGGCAAGTAAGATTCAGCTAGCAAGATGAGATGCAGAGTCAGAATTTGAATTCTGTTTTGTCTGTCTTCAGGGCTACTCTTTTCTGGCCCTTGAGCCACAAAGATGTGAGGTTTACAGTGATGACTTAACCTGAATCCTGCTTCCAAGGAGTCTGCACAGCAAATGGAAGCAATGTTCTACATTGGTTGATTTTTCTGTCTTGTTCATTATCTGAAACGAAGGTCTATGTGGAACTCAGGATTTACTTCACCATTGTTCATTCACTCTGACGATGCCATGTAGAAAGGGTCTTTGGGATGTCTGATAAGAGACAAGGAAAGGACTTGGGGGGAAATGTATTCCCCTTTCCATCCTAAGGGACTAGCTTCTGAATAGGACAGGGAATAGGGCCATAAAGTAAACATCCACCCACTGCCGCTGGCTCATTTTTGGTGTGTTCGAAGTATATTAACCAGTGCTTGTTTTCATATGAGACAGTTTATGTAGAAGTAACCACAGCTGATAAAACTCAAGAGTTCATGCCAATAACGAAATTCCTCACAGTTCAAGTAATCATGGGGCCACTAACCTATGAGGTAGTTACTAAGAAACACAGGAACAGATCCTAATTATTCTTTTAGCCACCATTTGGGTCAAATAACTAACTTGTCTAAAGTTCATTCCTTCATCCTTCATTGTTATCAGCCAAAGAGCAGAAATGTATGGGATTTTTTGTTTGTTCCAGTCAGTGTTGCTGGTTTCACAGAACCATGTTCTTACGTGGCTTCTGTTGAATGTGTCACACGACTCTGAGCTCAGATGGCTGGGGTCACCTCATGCCAACCTCATAATCACAGGACAGTACCTACTCTTTGGGGACTCAGGTGACCCTGTCCTTCCCATGGCTTCCCCAGGGACCTGTCCAGGTGCTGAGCAGAACCTTCCTCTTGGCTGAGCTGGGCTTTGAACCTCCTGAGTGTGTCTTCCTCACAGAGTTAGGAAGTCTGCGCAGTATTTGTCTCTAAAATATTGCTATTTGATATTTAGGTCCTAGCATTCTCGGTATTCTTTTATTTAAAAAATCACTCTACGGCTTAAACTCACTTTTGTAAATATTCCTTGCAAATACTATCTAGGTTTATAACAACTTACTATGTAGGTCTAGGTTTAGCTGTGGGTCCTCCCCTGTGATTTCTTTGGGTTCTGACTTAGGCCCTTTCCTTTCATGATTCTGGTTCTGCCTTGTCTCCTGATTCCAGTGAGCTGCCCCTCTGCACCCACACTTGCCACGCCTTCTGGTTTGAATGCTGATCCATATTTTTGTTATAAAGGCAACTTATCTTCTCAGTCCTTAGTGCCCCCATCAAACTTTCAATATGCAGAAACTTCCTACTGCAGTTACACAACCTCAAGAATGTTTGCAGTAGTATTTTCGTTGCTTCAGCTATTTCTATTCCTGTTTGCTGCTGCTCAGATCTGTTCAAAGGCAGGAAATTTTAGAGGGTCTGACTTGAATCAGAAAATGCACAGGCAGTGGCTTCTGCAAAGTGCCCCTAACAAGGCTGTGTCCCTCAGTCACACAAAGCCTGTGTCCTCGGCCCACAGCAGGGACATTAAACAAAATGAGGTGCTTGCTGCTGGGATGGCAGGGTGCGGATTATGAAGATAAATTAGTGACATTTTGGCTTTAGTGAGTTTCAGTCTTGTAAGAGACACACGTGCATGGATATCTATACCATAAAGGTTAATTCACACTGCTTGAAGAGGAGAGGCTCATGTAATCGGACAATGTTTTTAAAAAATTGACAGATTACCTGCTAACCTTCTGAATTCACATCTCTTGGATCCTAGGCATACTTACCCCAGCTTCTAATAATGGCTGGCTATAAAGCAATAACCTAAGCATTGTGAATTAAATATCCCAGAGGCCATTAATGGCTAATGTTCTCTCTCTTATTTTATAAAAATCAGAGCTCTGAAATCATTCACAAGATATAATTCACTACAGATGAGGTTTCTCCACTTTGGTACAAAGTGTTTTTGATCCTGACACTACATTTTGAAGATATTAAAACTAAAACTGAAACCATGGTCTACAGCTTGTGTTAATTATACTGGAGTAGTTGATGGAAGCATTTGAGTTCTTAAGACATAGTTATCTAATATGATTTAAAAAGCCTGTGTCCACATCATGGCTGTCTCTGTACTTTAATGATTATTTTACTCTCCTAAAGTTTAAATGCTTTGGATTCTAATGGGCAAAATGGATGAATATCAAAAGCAGACTAACAGAGATGAGTTGTGAATGGCAATTCCATGTATTGGGTCGTGGTTGCCACAATGGATTCTTCTGACCTCCACAGTGCTTCCATCAGAAGTCCAAGTACTCGGTTCTCAATTAGAGGCTTGAGTGTGAAAGCATAAGTATACCCTTTTATTCTTCCAGTTGTTTAATGCTTTCTCAGTGTTAATGCTTTTGGCTGTGTGGGGCAGGGGTGAGCTCCAGGGAATTATTTTAAAAGAAGGAATGTGACCATCCATCACAACCAGGAATATTTGTATTTCTTGCTTTCCCCAACAACCGTTTCACAGGAAAAGTTTGGGTACACCTGGAGCTAGACATTTTTAAAGACTTCCTGAAACAAATGTTTGTTCTAATTACAATTTTATATGGTTAATGCCACATGAAAAAAACTCCCAGTGTGCAAATGTGCACTTATGGAAATAATAAATCACGGCAACGTCTAACACCAGGTTCCTGATAGCTTGCTCAGAGGATGGATAAACAAATGCAGCAATAGCCACTAACCACTGTAATCAGGACCATAAAATAAGTAATTAGATCATATCAACAAATCAAACCCGTCTGGAAGCAATGGAGCAACGGCTTTGCCTTTTAACTGGATTTTATTTCAAGGCCCTAATATCAAATGAGGTGCATCTTTCTCCCAGAGATCTATCATCAAGGAAAGTAACTTGAATGGTTATAATTAAGTTTTAGAGTTTTATCTATCTTTAACATGTAGACATGAGAGTTGTAAGATTTTTACAATATTTTATTTTACAAGTAATTCATGTTCATTGTGGAAAAGTGAAAGGATGGATAAAGAAAAAGAAAAATCACTTGTAATTCCAATACTCAGAGATAACATTATTTGGTTGTAATCTTTCAAAGTTTTCAATGAATACATATAAATATGTATTTTAAGAAAAATGACTCATGCTTTACTTTCTGTTTTCTAACCTGCATTTTTTATTCAGATTTTCACATCTCATGTCAATATATATGTACATCTCCAAACAGAGGTTCTATGTTGCTCAGCATAGATTTGGGGGGATTTGGAGGCCATTTGCCCCTCAAAAGATATACAGAATATTTGCATTACATGTGTATATGCATTTTTTTTTTTTCAGGAAAAATGCACTGAGACTTTTATTGAATTTACTTTAACTTTTATTGATGAATTTAGGAAGAGACTACAGTCCTGTATCTTTCCACTCAGAATAAGCCTCCCAGTATGCTCTTTTCCTCTTTGTTCCTGTTCCAGATTTGCACTCTTCTTTATATAGGTCCTGCATCATTGTCTTAATAATGTATGGTCATTTTAAAAACATTTAATTTATTAAGGTTCCAATATTTTTTACTGTGATTTTATTGCATCTTAGAGTCTCTGTCTTCACCTTGTAAATCCATCTTTAATTTAATATAGAACTTGATGATATTGTATGATTAAATTTACACAAATTTGCTTTAGGTTTAATATTATGCATACATGGTTCCAACACCTTTATACTACTTTTTGTAAGATAGAATAAAGTAAATTATTTATGAAATGGGAACATACCCAGAAGGGTTTACTTTGTATTTTTATATAACAAATCTTTTAAAATCTGTCTTTTAAAACTGTTATAAGTTTTCTGTCTAATTAAATATATATGTATACATTGAACTCAATATGTGTGTGTGTGTGTGTGTGTGTATTTTTTCCACATTTTTGTATATAAACCAAGTTCCTTAGAATTTTTTGCTAATGGAATAAGCTGAGAAATGTTTATCTCTAAAGTTGAATGTTCCCTACAAATATAATCTCATACAAGTCAAAATTACAGAAAAAGAATTCAGAGAGTGGGTGCAAAGGATGGGTAAAGGTTTTACTACTCCAAATTAAGGAAGCCAAGTCTACAGTTGGGAAACTTTAACCATGGAGATGTATAGCTGTGGTAGAGCCCATTTCATTTCTAACTGGCCCTATTTCTCCAAATTTCCCAATAAATTTTTTTTCCATAGGTATGCTCTGATTTTATCCACCTGTGGTCTGCCTTCCTCTTCTCTCCTCTCACCACCTACCCTATCCCGCCTCCCCTTTTGCCTTCTTCTGCTCCCCAGACTTGATCTCACTATTCTCAATGTTCTTTTCGAGAGGTTCTCTTAGTAGTTTCTCCACATTCTAATTCAGTTCTTTCTTCCCACTCCTTTCCCTGGGAATCTGTCTCTCGTTTGCACTCTCCTGTAACCTTCAATCCAGTCTGACTCTTCTCATAGCTCTTTCTGTCTCTGCCATACTGACAGGAAGCCTTTACTGTCTGTTGGACTGTTTCTGTTGACTGTCATTGCTGCCTTCCTGAATGCGACTTGTCCATTAGATTTCCCTGCCACCACCTGCCCTGTTCACCAACGAGCTTCCCTGCCCTCATCCTATCATACCATCCTTCTCTTCCCTGTCAGTCTCTTCCTTATTATGGAATTAGGTCGGTGAGTATTCATGTTTACATTAAACACAAATCACATAGTGTAGCGAGCAAGGAGCTCAAAAGATACATGTAGAATTTAAAGAGGGAATTATTAATATTGATGGATTGATTAATTTATATGATTTCATCTCTTATTTACATTTGTTCTAAACCACTAAGACTTTCTGTGTCTAGTGAAGTTAAAATGTTCAATCATATCAAGATGTATACACCTTTAAGTAAATTGGATATATGACTATCTGGATTGACAAAATCAGGATTAATTTTTATAACTTTCCATAAGTCTTCATTGTTATATTATAAAAGAGCTTTTAAAAATATGCCTTTATAACTTTAAAGTTGCTTTCGTTCATTTAAAAATTATTTCAAAATAGTTTTTAAGTTTCCATAAACTGAAGTACATGGCCACAAATGCATTCCCTCTCAGTAAGCAAATCTTCACCATTGAAGAGGCAAACCTGTTTAAACTTGGATTTGGATTTTTCACATTTGCTATTTCAAAACACTGTGTCAAGCAGTGTGCAGCTCTGCATTTGAGGCACCACAGATCTGTGCTTTTGTGGAGGTAAAGGAAATACGCATTACTAAGATAAGTCTTGAAGGGAAACTGTAGGAATTTCCTCTACATCACCAAAACCGTACTTTCTGGCCTCCTGCTGATATTAAAAAGAGCTCATTCCAACAAAGTGGCTGACATTGAACTCAATTCCTTGCACATGAGGGACCATGTCTTGCACTTACTGGTCAGAGCTAGGGGAGCGTATAATGTATATAATACTTGTCACAGACCAGAGATTTCTAAAAGAAAAAAATCTTGAAGTAACTCACTACCTTTACACCAGTTGGGACTCATTCTTTCAGCAGAACCCAACAAAAAACAAACGTGAAACTAATGACCCTGAAAAATATTTGTGTCATTTCCTTTGGTTGTCAGCCTTCGGTTTTTCGTGTCTCATGGATTATAGTTAATCATAAATTGTGAATTTATTGTTCTTATCTGAACTTTCCTTTTGTAAATTACATGCTATCCTAACACTGTATGTTTTAAATGGTCATACCCCGTAAAAGAAGCCCATCATGTTAGCAGTCAAAATAAGGCCTTCCTTTGCCCTCCCACCATTGGGTCTCAAGAACACCCATTATTGTATCCTATTAATCTTTTCTTTGAGATTTCTTTTCTTTCCTGTCTTTTCTTCATACATGAAATTTATTGGTTGATCCTGTCGACCTTGTTGTTTGTATCATTACTTGTTTATAAAAAAATGTGCAGGAATGTTCTGAACTGAAAAATATAAATTTAGTATATCAGGGATTATGACAAAGTGAGAGACATTTTTGGAATCGAGTGCCATTGTGTGGAGAGAGTGGGGCTTCCTGACTCAAAAGACCTGGTTTTAAATCTCTGTGTTTTAGTTCCCTAACTTTGTAACAGTATGCAATTACTTAACTTCTCTGAGGTTTCCTGTCCTCACCTATAGACAGAAAATAATTTATAGGTTTATTGTACAGATGAATAACAAAATACGTGTGAGAGTGCCTAATGTGTAATGGATGTTCAATAAGAGTAATGATGAAATAATTGGGGGAAGGCAGTTAGTGAACACCTGACTGTGATGTTCTCTTTAATTATTTTTCCACTTAAATAAAAAAAAAAAAAAAAAAAACAACCATGCGAAATCATTAGCACAGTGGCCAAGACATAGCTGACTATCCAAGGATGTTAGTTACTCTTCATTTAACATTTAGAGTTCCTTATTTGTTTGGTTTCCAGGACTGAAAATTGCATATATGTTCTTGCATTCAACAACAGGTGGCCTTGTAATGCTTCTCAAAGATGAATCAATGTGAACACAGATCACCAAGGACTGCTGTTTAAATGCAGATTCAGCAGGCCTGGGTGGAGCCTAAATTCTGGTCCAGTAGGTCTAAGAGGGAGCCTGCGATTTTGTTTCTAAGAGGCCCCCAGGTAATGCCTATTAAGCCCCCGTTCACACATTAATGCCTTTGAATAGCAAGGCATTAATGGGCCAGGTAGCAAGTACCTTCCCTTTGTTCCTTGTGTTATCTTATTTCATACAGTTTAAAGAGTTTAGAGATAATATTATTTTGCACATTTTGCAGATGAGAAATTTGTAACCTGTATTAGGTGGTGAATTACTTAATAATTGAGATTGTTCAACCTAATAATTCAGCCACCTGTCTTCTCTACCTTGATAAGTTTTTAAAATTTTGTAACTATTTGCTTATTCTTCCTATTTAATGATCATGTTCCAGGACATTAAGAATTATCAAGTTTTCTGTTACATCTTTATCTCTGTTATATCTTTATCACTCTTGTATCTTTATCCAGCTCTTTTTGAGAACTTTGTTCATGTTAATGTGTAATTATAATTTGTTATTGTCCCCATTGGTTAACCCTGTCGAGGACAGCCCATCCTGGATGGAGTTATATTTTATGGCTAAATGATTGATAGATGTCAGGCAGATTTTGATACTTCTTGGTATAGTTGATAGCAGTTAAGTTCTTAAAACAGAACTCCTTCCTCACTCTTTGGAAGGAGTTGCCTACTGCAGCCCCAGAACCATGAGAAGCCAGATGCACTAAGGACCATCTACTCAGAGATACCAGGCACTTCCGTGGTCCTACCACAAAACAGCCCTGCCCTGCCAACTGGGGTATTTTTTTATCCAACTTACATTCTAGCTCCAGATCAGAGGACAAGGCCCCATTACTTTTCTCTGCCTAGCCTGTTTTTAGCAAATTCCCTGAAGTAATCCTGTACTGTGGGACACATCTGTGATTCTGTCCCCTGGTTGCAAGGGCATGCTCTACCGCCACTCCCCGGGGCACACCTCCATATTTGTCCCAGTGGGTAGGAAGCAGCCTGGGCTTCTATGCCCCAGTTAAGGCACGCTATTTCATACTGACATACTGTTCCCCTGTTTTCTAACTTTCCCACATTCAGTACCAGAGAGATATGGCTTCTAGCCCATTTTTAGAAGCTAATGCTGACAGGAACATGTTTTTAAAATATTTTTAGAAACAAAGATGATTTTAGAATAATGAAAACATAATCACACTCAATGTATAAACAGTGAACTTAATTTAATAAACAGTTAAATGTAACATAATCACAAAAATATTATGAAAGAGCAAGTTCAGCTTGGATCACTAGTGTCTCTTTTCACAGGAAGATAATAAATGTTCTTCAGCTAAAGGCAACTGTGCAAAAGTCTCAGGATCGGTACCTTCCTCCTTCCCTTCCTCCTTTTCCTTCCTTCCTTCCTTCCTTCCTTCCTTCCTTCCTTCCTTCCTTCCTTCCTTCCTTCCTTCCTTCCTTCTCCCTTCTTTATCTCTTCCTTCTGTCATTTTGGGTGTTACACAGTACTTCCAGAATCACTGTAAAGGGATTCATTGTCAACCTATCATAATATAGTGTAAGTATTTTTAATGTCAGTGAATACACATATACCTCTCTCTTCACCACCATTTTAAATAGTTACTTAGCTCAGTACATAACTATGCCATAATTCATTTAACTAATTTCCTAATGTGGAACACTCTGATTCATTTCTAACATCTTTTATTGTTATAAATCATGCTGGTCAATGGCCTTGTTAAGATCCAAGCAACTGCTACTTAGTTATTTCCTGCTTTTCTAGTTACCTATTTACCTCCTCAAAAAATCCTAGTAGGTATGGAATTCACTTTTATAAACACATTGCCCAACATGATATCTAAACAAATTTAGTAACTTTGCATAGTATGATAAATATAGTGCTTAAAAACTCGGATTTGAAAGCCAGCCTGCCTGAGTTCGAATCCAGCTCTGCCATTTGCTAGCTATGTGAACTTCAGTGAGATATTTAACCTCTATGTACTTCTGTTTCTTGACCCATGATATGAAGATAATAATAGTAATTATCTCTTCTACTTGTGAGGATTAAAGAAATGATGTATTCAAAGGCACAGAATAGTATCTAGCACTTAGTGCTTGCTCAAATAATATTAGCTAACATTAGTGATAATAAACTTGCTTTTCCTTTTTATTCATAGTGTTAAATGTAAATTCCACAAAAATATGGCTGCAGACAAAACTTCACTTTTGGGCAAAAAAAATATTTGGAGCAGAAAAAAAAAGTACTGGGGTCTCAAGGGGGTAAAGCACATGTTAGGAAATATGGCCAATTCTTAAGATGTGGCCAGGTATCGAATCTATAGTACGATAGAGTAGCTGAGCTGGGCTACACACAGCCAGTGTGGTCGACATAGGTGCAGAAACGAAACATGCCCCAGTCACACACCATCAGCCACATGATGTGTTCAGTCATGTGTAGATACCTGTGATCTTTCCTGTGTGTATGAACTAGAACAGGATGGTATACATTTGTTTTTATTTCTCTTGTAGGGCTTTTTTCTTAGTGAAAATAGAGAAAAAGTCAAGTTTCTTGTTTACTTGGGCTTTTCTTAAAGAACAGCCTTTATTGTACTCACTTGACCTCCTTGGAGAGCCTGTTCTGCAAACAGTTCTTCTCCATCCCGCAGGGTTCTGGCAGCCAGAGACCCCTCGGTGGGAGCAGCAACTGGGTATGAGCTCAGAAGCTATTTATGGAGATAGGAAAATACAGGGAATTTAGGGTCAGTCGTTCACTCTTAACCACTAGAGAAGAGTATCCGAAATATCTAAATTAGGCAATTTTTTTACACTTTAATTATTAGATCAAGTACTTAGTTGATAAGAAAATAAATTCAAGAATACATCAGTGTACAAAGGAAAGACCAGACATTTTTCTTGACTAAATAGGCCTGTGGTCTCAAGCACTGACAAAAAAGAATTCTTGTCAAAGGCCTGATTTTTGTTCTTAGTTTTGTAGCAGACTAGTCAAGTCCCAGAAATGGTAAAACAATGCAGCTCTTTCATTAGGAAGAAGTTTTTCTTTGGACCATGTCCCTGGTCCTCCTTGTATCCTATATCATTATTTTGTGAGACAGGAGCCTTGATGGAATAGCCAGAGCCCAAGGCAGCTGAGTGATCTTCCAGTCTTGTATCTTACAGTGCTTTCTTGTGAACTAGGATTCCACTTGAGCCCTCCTTCATGGAATGTTTCCTAGAATATCTACTTTATGATCAAACTGTACAGAAGAAATTACTTTCTAAAGAAGAAGCAAGGAGGAAGAATTGATCAACTGCTGTTTCTAACCTAATATTGTCTGTGGGAAACTTTATGGATGTTGGAAACCATAAAATACTTTTACTCCAAAAAATTGATATATCCTAGAACTAATGGTGATTTTCAAAGTTCCAGAATGTTTTCTAAGTGTTCAGGAAAAATGCAAGTAGATAAACATTTTTGAAGCCTTGTTAAGAGGGAATTGTAGATCCAGGCTTCCTCGTGGCTTACAGAGGAAAGTAGCAGCTACAAATATGTCACCTCCATGTCCATCATAAGAGGATCAAAAGACCAAACTATGGAATATTATGTAGCCATAAAAAATGAAATAGCTCTATTGTATATGTACTGACATGGAATAATTTCTTATAAATTGTTTAGAAAAGTAATGATGCAGAACACTACTCATAGTGTGATTTAATTTTTGTAAAAACAGAAAAACAAAATCTACAAACACATGGATATAGGCATGTGCTTCATTAAGAGCTAAAAAAACATATTTCAACTGTTGTCAGCAGATTCTCCAAGGTACCAAGAGTGAATAAAGAAGATGGAATGCCCTGGCTGGTGTGGCTCAGTGGATTAAGTGCCAGCCTGCAAATTGAAAGGTCACTGGTTCATTTCCCAGTGCAGGCGCATGCCTAGGTTGTAGGCCAGGTCCCCAGTTGGGAGCATGTGAGAGGCAACCAATCAACATCTCTCACACTAGTGTTTCTCTCCCTCTAATTCTCCCTCCCCTTCCCTCTCTCTAAAAATAAGTAAATGAAAATTTTTTTAAAGAAGATGGGAATGGTGACGGGAGGGGGAAAAAAGAAATGTTAAATTTTTAATTTTTTTGCATCTGTATTTGTATTTTTCACAAGTCATCTATTTTATAATATTTTACGTAAAACATATAAAAATCTTTGTATCAGAAATGAATCTCTGTATGGTGGTTTGAAGCTCTGTTCTACAAAAAAACATGCTGTCAATCTGCAAATGGTACAAATGACAAGTACCCTTCTACCTGAAAAAAACTGCTTAAAATAACTATTTAAATTGTCTCACACTTGTAAACATTGGCTATTACGTGTCATAGATTATAGGAAGGGACAAAAGTAAAATCCAAAGCTGCTCTAAGATGGAAATCATCGGACTTCCGGCCAAGATGGAGGCATAGGTGGACGCACTGTGCCTCCACGCACAACCAACAGAGAGAGACAACAACAATTTAGAAATAGAATAACATCCAGAACTAGCAGAAAATTGATCTGAATAGAAGTCAGACAACCAAGAAGTTGAAATACATCCATTCATCCAGACCAGTAGGAGGGGCTGAATCCGGCAGCCAGGCGCAGGTCACAGTGCGGAAAGCAGAGAGCAGTGGGACTGGGCGCGTAAGGCATCCAGGGGCCAGTAAGGCGTCCGGGGCGCACAAGACCCCAGCGGGTGGACCCTGAGTGCACAAGCGGCAGCTGGCAGACCCCGGCCGAGGGGTGGCAACTGGCAGACCCAGTGAGGTGGCGATTGTAAAGAAAGACAGTGCGGGCAATCCAGGATCCCAGCACTGGGAAATAGAGCCTCGGGACACTGGTCGAGGACACCTGTGGGAGTTGAGGTGCATGGAGACACCCAGTCTCACAGAAGAGGTCCTTGGAAGGGCCCACAGCGTGCACAAGCCCACCCACATGGGAATTGGCACCAGAGGGGCCCAGTTTGCTTGGGAGAAGCAGCAGAAGGGACTGAGGTCCCACAGAGAATGGAGCAAGCACCATTGTTCCCTCTCCACCCTGCCCCCATATACAATGTCACAACTCGGCGACTGGGGTGCCCTGCCCTGGTAAACACCTAAGGCTCCACCCCTTACTGTAACAGGCATGACCAGACCAAAAAAAAATAAAAGAAAAAAAGAGAGAGATGGCTCAAACAGAAGAACAAATCAAAGCCCCAGAACCTATCCTTTTAAGCGACCAAGAGATAGCCAACCTATCAGATGCACAATTCAAAACACTGGTGATCAGGAAGCTCACAGAATTGGTTGATTTTGGTCACAAATTAGATGAACAAATGCAGGCTACAATAAGACAAATGAAAGAAAACGCACATGGAACCAATAGTGATGGGAAGGAAACTGGGACTCAAAACAATAGAGTGGACCAGAAGGGGGAGAGAAACAACCAAACAGAAAAGAATGGAGAAATAAGAATTCAGAAAAATGAGGAGAAGCTTGGGAACCTCCAGGACATCTTTAAATGTTCCAACATCTGAATTATAGGGGTACCAGAAGGAGAAGAGGAGGAGCAACAAGTGGAAAAGTTATTTGAACAAATAATAAAAGAGAACTTCCCCATTCTGGCAAAGGAAATGGACTTCCAGGAAGTCCATGAAGGTCACAGAGTCCCAAAGATGTTGGACCGAAGGAGGAACACACCAAGGCACATCATAATGACATTAGCCAAGGTAAAAATGAAGGAGAGAATCCTAGAAGCAGCAAGAGATAAGGAGACAGTAATCTACAAAGGAGTTCCCATGAGACTATCAGCTGACTTCTCAAAAGAGACCTTGCAGGCAAGAAGGGGCTGAAAGAAGTATTCCAAGTCATGAAAGGCAAGGACCTACATCCAAGATTGCTCTATCCAGCAAAGCTTTCATTTAGAATGGAAGGGCAGATAAAGTGCTTCCCAGATAAGGTCAAGTTCAAGGAGTTCATCATCACCAAGCCCTTATTTTATGAAATGTTAAAGGGACTTATCTAAGAAGATAAAAAAAAAAAACATGTATAGTAAAATGACAACAAACTCACAATTATTAACAACCACACCTAAAAAAAAAAAAAGAAAGAAACTATGCAAACAACTAGAACAGGAACAGAATCACAGAAATGGAGATCACATGGAGGGTTAGCAACAAGGGAGTGGGAGGAGGTGAGAAGGGGAAAAGGTACAGAGAATAAGTAGCATAGATGGTAGGTAGAAAATAGACAGGAGGAGGGCAAGAATAGACAGGGGGAGGGAAATGTAGACGCTAAAGAACTTATGACACATGGACATGAACTAATGGGGGGAAATGTGGGTGGGAGAGGGTGTACAGGGTGGAGGGGAGTGAAGGGGAAATGGGACAACTGTAATAGCATATTCAATAAAATATATTAAAAAAAGATGGAAATCATCATGTCTTGTTTGAGTGGGCTGATAGTAACAGTGAACGGAACATGTATACAATTTAAAAAGACACTGAAAGTATGCAAATATTTTCATAATAATGTGAGAAAGATATGCTGCTGCCCTATTATGATATTTAGCATCTTAGATACTGATTGCCATCCTTACACCTCCCTTATGAAGAGTTTCATCTCAACAGAGAGGGAAATGATTTCCATGGAAATGAATCCATTAAGTAATTAACACACTTGTATTGAGAATCTAATGTGTGCACTGCTCTACATACTGGGTGGGGGAGAGGGAATACAAAATAGGTGAGAGCCAGTATCACCTCATGATGCGTATAAGCTAACGGGGTAGCTGAGGTGGTACACAGACTGTAGAACACAACATGGACTGTAGTAAACGCACGTAAAGCTAAAAACTAAAGTAGGACTTCTGAATAGAGAGGTTGGATGGTCCCTCCAAAGGGAGGTGTTTTGTTTTAGAATAGAAAAAACATTAACATCATTGTAAGCAAAGGGGAAAGAGTCAGTATGGAGCGGTGATAAGGAGGAAATTAATCAGGTAACCCTGGTAGAGGCCCGAAAAGGGCCCAAAGCGAGATGTTGGTCATGAAAAAGAGGGTAGATATTATGCAAAATATGTAGAAGAAGGAAGGGACCCTGAGTGGTGAGGCACTCTGAGGTGAAGGGAAAGGAAACCAAAGGAGCCCACTGCTGCCAGCTTTGACATTCTTATCCTAGTCTAGTGAGAAGTTACATTGTTGACAGGGAGTGAAGGGGTGGTGGGTACACTTGAGAGCTGTAGGAAGATTTGGAATAGCCACTGTGAAGAATATAAGTCAACCAGAAATAATAGAAAGGGTTGTGCAGCATCATTGAGGTTATTGCTGATGCCAAGGAGCATGAGATTTTAATGAAACTAATAAACTTTTTCATTACTTTCTGTAGCAAGGTTGCATGCAGGTAGGCACAAGGGCATAGAAATTCAGCTGGGCCAGAATGTATGTTTCGTAGAAATCAAATAATTCTTATATTGAAAGCTGCATATGAAACT
>PVIA01015211.1:0-23676 GCA_004024845.1 Tonatia bakeri
TATAAAATATCCAGAAAAAGCAAATGTGCAAAGTAGATTAATATTTAGATTTAGATTAGATTAGAATGGGACAGAAAAGATAGATGTTAGGGAAATAGTAGCTTAAATGTACAAGATTTTTTTTTGAGGTGAGAAATGTTGACTAAATTCTAAAATCGACTGTGAAGATGGTTGTACATATCTCTGAATACACTAAAACATTGAGTATACACATTAAATGGGTGAATTGTAGAGGATGTGAATTAGATCTCAATAAAGCTGTTTAAAAAATTCCTGGATAAACATTTTAAGAGAGAACTGAAGAATATAAAACTTGAATTTTTGTTTCATATATTTTATATCTTATTTATTTATATTTTTTAGAGAGATAAAAGGGGAAGAGGGAAGGAAACATTGTTGTATGAGAAAAACATCAATTGGTTGCTTCTCACAGGCCCCCAGCTAGAGACCTGGCCTTTTACTCAGACATGTGCCCTGACTGGGACTCAAACCGGTGACAGTGTGGTTCACGGGTGACACTCAGCCCCTGAGCCACACCAGTCAGGCCTGTTTCATATATTTTAAAAGTCAGAAGACATGCGTAACAAGGTTTTTTTTCTGTGATAACAAATGATAAATTTAGACTGTGTCTCTTTATTCTTTTTTTTTTACTATGAAAGCTTGCTGAGACATTTTTTTTGCAACATGATGTTTGCATTATTTAAGGTTTCTATGATAAAAAATGTGGTTGTACAATTTACTCCTTTTCATTATTTTTCCTACAGAACCTATTTCAGTTTCCTCTCATCAAGCATCTCTGTATGTGAAAAAAATCTCTATTTCAATAAAATTTTAATGAAAAATTTAATTAAATGACATAAAATTGAAAGTGTTGGTAACTATAAAATCTTAGTAGTAGAAAATCAATTGAGAAAAAAATCCAAATTCGCATTCAAATTTTTTAAAGGTTTACCTTTCAATTTAAAGATTGGAGACTTTTTTTTTCCTTTAGAAGGCGATACTCTGGAAATAATTTCTGAGAAGAAGCTTAGCATACCAGAAGATTTTTAGTGGATGATCTCTGGAACAAAGTCTCCAAAGGAGCAAAGAATAGCAGTGTTGGGTAAAGGAAGAGGTTTAGCTGGTATGTAATGGACACAGAGTGTCCTTCCATCCTGGGGCAACTCTGGAGCGAGGCACCTTCTGAAATGTCATGTGTTGAAAGTAAAGGGTCCAAAACGTCTATTCACACATCACCTGCTCAGTGGCACTGGCTGTCCCCAAGGGCTGGGACATTCCCTTCACTGAGGCAGCTCCTTCATTTAAGAGCACTAGACCTTGAGCTCCTAGCTACTGCAGAAGGGATTTTCTGTCCTGAAGGGTAAATGTGGGTGCTGTATCCACCACGATTTGCAAAAGAAAATGCACTGAAAGAAAATATTTTGACATGAATAACTAATTGCATTAAGACGTGGTAGGAGAAATAAAAAAATGTAATGTATGAAAACAGAAAATTTAAAAAAACAAAATTCTATTTATGTTGGAAAATAGAATGCCTTTTCCTTCAGTTTATTTTATGTAATATTTGAAAAAAGTCATCCATACTCAATCTTAATATACATGTTGTATACCATGTCATTTGACGTACGATGTAATTAATGCTATCTCTAGTAATAATCTATAGATAAACAAGCAGACTCTCTTATTTGTCTTCAAATTGCTGTCAATGACTCCTTTTGCCTTTTGATCAAAATCTGAAGAAAAAAACATTTTATCACTTAAAGCGATAAAAGTCTTTCTTTGTTTCTGCTCATGTTTGATGAACTTCTATTACTTAGTTAAATCCTCTGCTATGTTTTCTTTTCCTTGTATTGTATATTGTGTTAGTCATACCATCTCAATCCCATCATCAGACTCTTGGACATAAGGATAGACCTTCCGTGTCTTTATAACTCAGACCGACAAGACCTGATTCCTGGTTCCCAGATGCTTAATTCACTCTGGGTATTCAATTCTTTTAATAATGTTTCTAGAAACTTTTTTTTGAAAAATTTTTAAAATACAGAAGAGCAAAAGTACATTAAGAATAATAAAACAAGTCACTTATATTGCCATACCCAGAACTGACAACCCGTGATTACTATTTTGCAATTTCTATTCAATTCAAAATTATTGTCATAATTTCTATTTTAAAATTATGATGTCTTTCTCTCATTAAATAGCCCAAACCTAGTTATTTGAAAGTAGTCATCCAGAATTGAACATAGTCATTCAAAATCTTTCAACAAAATAATCTGAAATGCATTTTTATCAGCTTATTAATTTGTCATACTATTGCATGCCTTCATGGATTTTAGAATATGGGTTTGCCCATATATTTGGAGTAAAAGATATATTTATGTATAGCTTCTTCCTACACCCTGGTGTGCCTACCCTCTGCTATTTGACTTGGCAATCGCTGCCACTTAGCACTCTGTAGAAGACATGCAGAAACAATTCTTAGCATGTCAGCGTCGCCCATGGTGATGAGAAGGGAAGGGTGCAGTCTTGACAGCTGACATCTGGCATCTGGTCTAGTTCCCATCAGCTAGGTTGTCATGTTCTCTGGCTGAAAATAAACATTTTCACAGAATATCAACATCAGATGTGAATCCTCTGTGATAGTCCTGGAACAAGACAAAAACAAGACTGCTCTGTAATCAAGAACAATGAAAACAGATACTCAGCACAACCACATAAATGGCCAAGCATCCATCTCCCCTGGTTGTCTTGAGTGGCAGCTGTTTCTTTTCAAAAGATGCTCTGATCAGATATGTTCCTCTAACCCCCTGGATGGTATTTGGTATGACACCCAGTCACTATATCCTTCCCACTTTCTGATAGCACCTGCTCCAAAAAGACTCCCATTCCCTTGCACCCTATCTCGTTCACTTAATAACTGCCCTAACGGCTAACCGTCTTCCTGGGACATGCCATGGTTCAGTGGTGTGCAGTCCCCTGTGCCACACTCAGTACTAAACCCAGCTTTGTTTGACTACAAGTCTATGACTGACGATCTTTGACTTTTGGCATCAACATTGACGTTGATGCCAAACACATTGTCTCCAGGTTCCATCTGCGTTGTCCTTCTCTAAGTTCACATATGTAGCTCCCAGAGGAATTCAGCCCCGGTGTTTTTTCCACATTTTTTCATGCATTGAGGTGTTGTAACAGCCAGAACTTTGCATATTAAACCTGGATCAATTGGCCATCGTAAGAGAAACATTTGAAACTCCTTTATCATACGAGGTTGAATCAGAAGCTCAGCAAGTCTATCACGTCGGCCTGCTCCCCGGTTTTGTTTTTATCTTTGCGCGCTGCAGAGAAGTCTATCTTTTCTGAAATCTTCCATTGGTGTCAGGTGCTTTGGGCACCGGGGAAGTTAAACATAGCTGAGTCAATCTGATCGATGAAAGAGCATTCATAGGCTTGCCTTACACCCCTCAAATTTTTAAACAAAGTAAATGGAACATTATTTACAAAATCAAAGTCTCTTTTGACAACTAGCACATACCTGGACTATCACCAGAGGGTATGTATCTTTTCTGTCTATATTTTTTCACTTTCCCAAACAACCTGTGAAACCATATGCAATAAGTTATTCTTGGCCTGTGTTTCAAAGTTTATATAAATAATACCTTGGTCTTTATTGTCATTGTATCAATTTGTAATACTATTTTACCAATGTTGACTGTGTGATTTCAGATTATCGATGCTGGTGTCCATAGTTTTAAGTATTTTCTTTTAACTGTCACATCATAGCCAATATGTTTAAATATTATTCTTATTAAACACTTCTATCACCAGAAAATAAATATGCCATTATATAATTTATACCATAAAACATACTATTAGACTATGTTATAAATATATACTATAGAACATACTACAGTATATACTATAGAACATTCTAATTATATACTGTAGAATATACTACAGAATACACTATATAGTATATATAGAAATATATACTATACCTCAGTTGGTTAGACCATCATGGCAATATTCTGAAGCTCACAGTTTCAGTCCCCCGGTCATCCACAAAGAAGAATCAACCAATAAATGAATAAATAAGTTTAACAACAGAGCAATATTTCTTTCTTCTCTCTCCCTTCCTCTCTCTCTAAAAAAGCAATGAAAAATTTTAAAAGCCTACTTAAACATTTATATCTGTAATATTTACCTGAGAAGAGGCATGTATACTAAAGCCATTTCAAGATTTCAAAGCATCCTTACATCACTGTTATTTTTTTTCAGATTTATAATAGATATTGATTATGTGTACATTTCCCACATGTATAAGGTTTCCATAATGTCCTTATATAATCTATTTTATATTTTTATATTTTGTTAAAACAATTTATAATTGTTGCATAGCTGGATTCCTTAATCTCTTTTCTATCTTACCGATTTTAAATTTTCTTCTCCATTTGAGGCATTAAAGTAATTAACCTGATGTGTCTACTAATCTGTAACAAAGTCTTAAATTCTAAAGAAACTTTTGACATATCTTCCTAAGGTTTAAGAAAATTCTCAATTACAATTCTTAACTCAATTTCTACATCTGGGATTTAAATTCAGCTTCTATAGATCTTGCTTTTACCTTGTAGTCTAGCAATCTTACAGAGTGATTGCTCCCTTCCTGGGAAAACCTAAACCCAGAGTATCTCATTTGGAGGGTCAGAGAAAGGAGCAGAAGGAATAAAAATACTATAAATGTGTTGGACGGGATGTCTGATGAGAAAGAGGGAAAGATGTAGGGCGGGCAAGACTCAGCATCTGAAGGTTCGCATCTTGGATTTAGAATTTTATTTCTGAGCCTCTACATTGTACTTACAGAAGCTGATTATTTAATATTTAATGTTTTGTCTCTTTTTTTCCTCAAGGTCCTCTAAAACACATTAATTTTTAGTTCTTGGTGTGTTAAAGATGTCTCATAATGAGCATTGTTACTTGAAGTCGATATTTTACCTTTTATAAATATAAGTGCTAATTTCTACAGGAAGTAGTAGTTCTAGAATGTGTACAAAAAGAGGGAGGCCATGATAGTTGGTTAGCAGCGGTTTACAGTGTCTTGGGCTTCTGTGCCAAACAGAGGCTAGAAAGTGGCTACATGAATAACAACTTGACAAGCACTGACCTTGAGACATTAAATAAACAGAGGGCCAGCATATTGTCTCATGAAGGTTTTATAGGAGGCCCAAGACACCATTTAAAAATTCATTTCTTCTCACAAAAATCACTGGTCTAACAGACTCCAACCATTAGTTCTCAGAACCAATTTCCACTTACAACATTTGTACATTATTATATCCTAAAATCATCATTATTATAATACCTGGATTTTTCTTAAGAGCAATATGAGAGTCTGCTTTTAAACTGCAGAGTTTTGTCTTTTTGTATTAACTTTGATTATTAATAAATTTAGATTTACTTTATCTTTTTGGTTCCTATTTTCTTTGCTTATTTTTTGTCTTGATTTTTCATAGATTTACCTAGTTTTAAGATTTCCACTATCTCACCACCTTAATTGGAAACATACCCATTTTACTTAAGCTCTTTTAATAATTATCATTTTATTATTGATATATGTATTCAATTTACATTTCTAAAAAAGAAGTTCAACTTCCTGCTAATTCAGAACTCCTCAGCTTCCACGTTTTGAATTTTAGAATATATTCATCCTATTTTTAAAACAATAAATCATTTTTATATCCCTAATTATCACTGATTTAAACTGTTAGACTAATTTCTGTGTTCATTCTGGTTAATTGTACCTATTCCACTTTTCCTTTCCAGTATTAGTCCATGCATCATGCGTAGCGGTATGCAAGCTTTCATAATAGTAGTCTGTGAGCCGTAAAAATTCTTAGTAATGTACATCTAGCATTTCCTTTTTCATGTATTAAAAGTTATTTCATTATTTTAAATCTTCCAAATTGTTTAAAAATCCATATACCATAAAATGCAGTCTTTCAATATGTACAATTCAGCTTTTTTACATGTATATTGACACGTTGTACAATTATCACTACTAATGTTAAGACATCTTTATTACTTCCAAAAGAAACACCATTCTCATTAGGAGGCACTCTCCATGCTACTCCCTGCCCAGATCCCAGAAAGGAATGACTACTTTACTTTCCTGTCTCTATGGATTTGCCTGTTACGATCTTTCATAAAAATAAAATTATACAATATGTGGACTTTTGTGCCTACTTTCTTTTCACTTAGCATAATATTTTCCACGTTCATCCATGCTGTAACATTTATCAATACATTCAATCTAAATAATGTTTTCACTCTCACTCATAAAGGAAATATAACTTGTTATAAGATTTTAGGGGTTTTGTTCAGTGTTTTAAAGACATCACCCATGTCTATTTTGCTCAGATAAAAATTCTGATTCACTCTCTGTCATTCCATTGTGGCCTAACCTCACTTTTCACTTTAATTACTTTTCTAATTATTTTTCTGTCCTTACCCTCTTATTTCCAGGATTTGTTCTTTTAATAAAAAATCTGTGTATAATTCCTTAAAATACATCCTTCCTTATACACCTAAATCTCAACTATGAGGAGTAATGTTTTTATTTAATTCTAAATAATTATCATTTAACTTTCTTCTATTTTCTACTCACAGTTTTGAGAACTTATATAATGCAGGTTTTATTTGTAACATCTTTATGTCTTAAATTTTGCACACAGGTAGTTAACATGTTCTATCCCTTTATCTCTCCTGCTGCATTTTGAAAGATTTCTTTAATTCTACTGTCTAGTTTGCTAGATCTGACATTAGGTGTGCACAGTTAAATTTAGACTTCATATTATCTTTTTTCCAATTTCAGTATTTTTGTTAAAATAATTTCCATTTTTATGCATCTGTTTTTTATTTCATGGGTATCACTTCCTCAACAAACTTAAACTATGAGTATTTAAGAAATACTTTTACATTTCTGAAAAATTGTCCTAGCCCTATAGGCTGTATAACTCTTTGTCTCTTGTTTAAGATTTCATGGCTTTGGGTCTCTCTAGATGCCATAGTTAGCGTAATACTGTTTATAATGTTGTAACTGAATTCCTCATCAAGCAGATAGCCATATATTTTCACTCTCTTCTTTCCTAACTAAATGCAGTCTCTTCAGGTGCAAGCTGAGAAAGCAGGAGTAGCTTTTGGCCATAATCAACAGTCTTGGAGAGGAAAGCTCTCTCAACTTTATTTGCAGGGTATGTTCAGGTCCCGTTCTAAAGCAAGCACCAAAGCATCAGTTCTCCATGTACTCAACGTTCAGCCATCTGCTGACCACCAATTTAGGATTACAGATTTTCTCTGTCCAAAGATAGCCACCTTAGTGGCTATCTTTTCATTTATTATGATGAAGATGATGTTTTAAAATTGTTTTCAAATAACCTGTGTGATGTTTATCTATGTTTGGATCAGAGATAGGATTTTCTCACTGTACCAAATATTCAGTGGTAGTAGTTTTTCATTAACTTTTTCATGCTATGTCTGTAAAACTCAATGCTTACATACTGGATCCAATAGCTATTCTACAATACTCATTATCTTCACATTTAGGATATTATTTAAGTAATGGAAGAATTTCTCCAGGTTCATGACTGTTTATTTAATTTGGATTGTGACACTAAAAAAAATGCTGATAAACATATGAAAGAGGTAAAGAAGTAGGTTGAGGAGCAGCAAGAAGGGTAAAGGGAAGAGGAGAAGGAAGAAGAAGAGAAAGAAGGAATAAAAAGATACATCAAAAATGCAAACTTTTTTTCTGTAACACCAACCTACAAAAGTATCTTGGAGGTATAAATTGTGTCAACTTTTTTCATCTAGCCTGACATAAAGTAGATTCTCAAAAAATGTTTATGATGTTATTTTGTTTATCTTGGTATATCTGGGGAAAAATTGTGGAACTGCAGTCAATTCTGCAAAAGCTGCCCTCATTTCCTGAAATTCTGTATGGGGGGGAAACATGAGAAAATCTGGCATTCTCTCTTCTAGGGAGAATGAAGAAATTCACTTCTATGGTGATATTTGTCTGTTGAGTAGTTGTCTACACTGTTAACTAGAAAGATCTGGACCCTGATTCAGGCTCCACAAGTGCTATTACTTAATAAGAGATCCATGGCCACCACCCCAGTTACAGAGAACGAGTAAATACAAATGCATGCATATCTCTCTAATGCCATGTTTTTTTGTTTTTTGTTTTTAAGAAATTCTGGCTGTAAAGAACTCTTTGGCATCAGAGGTTATTCATTTCTGTATTCCCCCTAGTAGTGAGAGTAGTACCTGCCACACTGTGAACACTAAGTAAAAGGTTATTTATTGTCTTCTGCATAGCATTTATACTCTCACATTGCATCTCTCATCAACCTATTATGAATGTATAGCAATTTGGAGTCAAAGCAGAAAAAACATCAGATCCGCTCAGCATTATGCCTACAGTAAAATACCCACACTTTGTCAGCTTAATTTAGTTCTTCTGCCTCAAATCCCAATAGTACCACCTTCAAGTTCTCTCATCCTCATTTTTCATCATTATCCAGTTCTGAGTAACCTTCATGAAATCTTCAGGGACCACATTGGAGGAACTATTGTTCTGAAAAAGTAGGTTATAGTTCTTGTCTCTACAATTTTATTCTCTCATATAGTTCAATTAATATAATCAAATTATAGGAATACAGGCCAACATTTGTGTCATCGGTGCAATAATAACAACAATTAGTTGTGACATTTTTCTATAGAACGTTATTCTTTTCAAGAGTATTCTTTCTTATGTTGCCACAAATGTCTACTTACTAACAAAGCAAAATAAACCTAAGTATAATGTTATCTCATGGGTCATTGCTTCTGTGCCCGCATTAGAAAAAAATTGAGCTTATACAGATTCAGAAAGTATCAGTTTACCAAAGTATCTTTTATTAAATAGTTGTTGTTTTGGTAAATGTACTATGTACACAAAGAAGAAGAGACAAAAATATAGTGATTATACTCTGTTCTGCAAATTACAGTTTGCTAAGGATATAGATTATCAGTGAATGTAAATAGCAAAATATACAAACTCAATAATAAATGATTATTGATTGATTAATAATAAGTGCAAAATATACTGTAAACATAGTTTCAAAGTTAAGTATTTTTAATGACAAGTCTCCCTCCTTTATATAGAACTTAAAATAATTAATGAATCTTCCAGAAATACCAATCATTTTCAATTTCTTGTGCATGGGTTAATTTTTCCACTTGATATAGGAATTAGGTGACTCAGGTAGGAATCTTAAAAACTGTGTTTACTAACAGAGAAAAAAGGCAATTGGCAGACATTCACAATCCAGTTATTGTTTGATTTAAACATTCTAGCTGTCAACTGGAAGAGAAAAAGCAGGAATAGGCTTAAATTCATTTGTGGGTTTGGTTAAATGCACATCATAGTCTCACTATATTAGTTGCTTTTCTTTTTTTTTTTTCTTCATTATACATTTTTTTTTCCATCTTGGTGATTTGGAAATAGTGTCTTGGCACAAAGTTACAATGTAAAGCATGTAGCCATTTGCTGTTTTCAGTCAGGAGAAACAAATTCCCAGCAGAAACAGAAGTGACACAAGCACCGGCAGCACCTCCTTTCCTCAGTCCTCAAAGGAAACACATAGTTGTCTCCACCAGAAAATCCAGGGACACTTTCCAACGAGGAAGGATGATCAGAAAATCAGGGAGTAAGAGCATCTTCTACTCAATTTCCTTTTGTAAGAAAATTCTGTAATGGAGGCAATGGGTGCGAGCTTCCTCTTGATTCAGAGAATATTAGAACTTTATTTTAACATTTAGAAGTATGTATTGTACAGATTAGGAGCCCAAACATCACACCTTGTAAATGTGGTTTCTCTCTGGGTTTCCATCAGTAAATGAATGGATCAAAAAACAAACAAACAAAAAACTGTAGTACATTTACACAATGGAATACTAAGCAGAAAGAAAGAAGGAGCTCCTTCCCTTCACGACAGCATGGATGGATCTGAAAAGCATTATGCTTAGTGAAATACCATATGATCTCACCTATAAGTGGAACCTAATCAACAAAACAAGTAAGCAAAACATAACCAGAGACATTGAAATAAAATAATTTGTTTTTAGGGAGAGGGGAAAGGAGGAGGAAAGGGAGAAAAACATCAGTGTGTGGTTGCCTCTCACATGCCCCCTACTGGGGACCTGGCTCACAACCCAGACATGTGCCCTGACTGGGAATCAAACCAACAACACCTTGGTTCTCAGGCCGGTGCTCAATCCACTGAGCTACACCAGCCAGGGTTATTTAAAAACTCTTAACAATTCTAGCAGACTAGCACTAATAGTGAAGTTCCTTAATCTGAAAAACGTGTTTTAAAAAGTTATCCGATACGATAGTTAATCATACGGTAGGTGCTAAATGACTTTTCCTTTCCTTCCCCTTAACACTTATATAAGAGACTAATATAATAATAATGACAATAATAATACAATCTAATGCTTACTGTCTGTTTATTATAAGTGAATCTGTATTTCACATACATCATCAAATTTAATCGTGCCAGCATCCTCAGTAGCTTGAGTTTTTGAAGTATTAGCAGCAGATAAATACAATATAATTGTACCATTAAACTAAAAAAAAACTATTGAAATGGTTACATTCTCGTTTCTCTTCCCTTAGAATATTTCAACACCTAATCAACTAAGATAATAAGAATTAATATGAGGCAAAATAGAAAGCAAGAAAGACAAACAGAAGACAAAAATGTACCCTACTTTTTATTGAATTGCAAGCAATTTAGACTTAGTCATATTTCACATTTTGACAGTGCAGTGGGTGTTACTAGAATAAATTTTAGCTTACTCTTTGGTCAAATTTTATGGAAAAGCTCATTTTTCTGATGAAGAGTAAACATTCCGAGAAAATTACAGGGCCATTTTCAGCTAAAAGTATTCAGCTGTGAAGTTTTGTCTGGAAAAAGCTTCCAGATGAGTTTGCTATTGCTTTTATCTATATTTGCTTTGACTTTAAATTAATCTCTGTCATTGTATAGTTTGGTTGATTTACCATCATTATGAAGGGTTGAAATAAGGCAAACATTTGCTTTAGGGGCATTAGTGCTTCAATTTAAGAGGGATTGATATTTTATGTAGAAAATCCTAAAGACTACATGAAGACACTACTAGATCTAATAAATGAATGTGGTAAGCTACCAAGATAAATCATTAATTTTCAGAAATTGGTGACATTTTTATACACAAATAATGAACTACCAGAAAGATATCAGAAAGAGAAACTAAGAAAACAATCCCATCCTGTTTATTATTGCAACAAAAAATAGGGTACCTAGGAATCAATTTAACCAAGGAAGTAAAAGACTTGCACTCAGAAAACTATAGGACCTTAAAAAAAATTGAAGAAAATACAAGTATGAGGGGGATCCCCCCAAAAAGGAATTATATTCTAGACAGTGGGCGCCTTGTAGTACCAGCTTCCCCTACTATGTGAGTGTCCTAGGAACCCATTTGTATCAATGTACCAGCTGGCATTATTGTGAGAGGCTGCGTTCTGAGTCTGTGGATTTTTTAAAAGAGTCTCTCAGTGTGTCCATTTCATGATGGGTGATTTCCAAGTGCCCCAGCCCACACCACACTGAGTGTTCAGCAGTTTTCAGCCCACGCCAATGGCAGGATCAGCACACCTCCCTCTCCCTATTCACACAGCCTTACCCCGAGTGACTTTCTTGTTTCCCCTGACAAAAAAGGTGCTCAAAGGGAAACATTTTGCTGATGCAGAAAAGGTGAAACAAAAAAATGGCAGAAGCACTAGAAGGCATCAAAATTGATATGTTTAAAATATGTTTTGAGCAGTGGAAAAATGTCTTGATAGTGTTGCATCAGGTGAAGAGTATTTTGAAGGTGAGTGAAGTTTAAACAGGTAAGAATAAATGCACAATTTTTATAAATAAATTTTGAGGTTTTTTTTGTGTCCCCCTCTTGTAAGTGGAAACATACACTGTGTTTATGGATTAAAACAATTTACATTAAATTTTCCATATCACCCAAAGCAATCAACTCTTTCAACATAATTTCTATTAAAATCCCTATTGTGTGTTTCATAGATCTAGAAAAAATATTCCAAAAAATTATATGGAGTCACAAAGACCCTGAAAAGCCTCAGCAATCTTACATACTGGAATGTTAAACTATACTTCAAGACCATTGTAATCAAAACAGCCTGATTTTGCCATACAAACAGGCATACAGATCAATGGAATGGAACAAAGAACCCAGAAATAAACCCACACCCTTACGGTCAATTATTAACTGAAAGGAAGCAAAAGCATAAAATGGAGTAAAGACAGTTTCTTCAATAAATGGTGTTGGGAGAAATGGATGGGAATATGCAAAAAGAAAAAAGAAAAAAGAAAAAGAAACTAACCCACCCACTTATACCATACATAAGAATAAACTCAAAATAGATAAAAGACTTAAATGTAAGTTGTGAAATCATTAAAAATCCTAGAAGAAAACATAGGCAATAAGATCTCAGACATCTCTCATAGCGATATTGTTGCCAACACATCTCCTGGGGCAAAAGAAACAAAGGAATAAAATAAACAAACAAGACCACATCAAACAAAAAGGCTTCTGTACAGCAAAAGAAAAGAACAAAATGAAAAGAAAACCAACTGTGTGGGAGAACATATTTCCCCAAGATACATCTGACAAGGGGTTAATTTCCAAAATATATAAACAACTTATACAATTCAACACCAGGAATGCAAACAATTCAATTGAAAATAAGCAAAAGACAGGAGAGTTCTCCAAGGAGGACATACAGATGGCCAATAGATATATGAAACAATGCTGAACACCACTAATCATCAGGGAGATATAAATTAAAACCACAGTGAGACATAACTTCACACATGCCAGAACGACTGCCATCAATATAGCAATGAAAAAGCTCTGACGAGGACGTGGAGAAAAGAGAACACTTGTGCACTGTTGGTGGGAATCATACTGGTACAGCCACTGTGGAAAACCATATGGAATTTCCTCAAAAAATTAAAAATGGAACCGCCTTTTGACCCAGCAATTCCACTTCTGAGAATATATCCTAATAATCCTAAAACACCAAATCAAAACAATGCATGCACCCCTATGTTCATAACAGCATTATTTGCAATAGCCACGATCTGGAAACAGCCCAAGTGCCTAGTGGTAGATTAGTGAATGAAAAAGCTGTGGCAAATATACACAATGGAATACAATGCAACCATTAAAAAAAAAAAAAGGAGATTTTACCTTCCACAACAGCATGGATGGACCTGGAGATTTTTATGCTAACTGAAATAAGACAGTTAGAGAAAGACAAATACCGTATGATTTCACTCACATGTGGACTTCAATGAACAAAATACAATGACAAAAAATAGAGACAGAGGCAGGGATGGAGGAAACAGACTGACAGCTGTCAGAGCAAAGAGGGTTGGGAGGCTGGATGAAAGAAGGTGAAGGGCTTAGCTAAGGAACATGTATGCACAACCACAGACACAGACACCAGTGTGGAGGGGGCCAGAGGGAAGGGGGGTGCAGGGCTGGGTGGAGGTGGGCAAAGGAGGGGGGATGGGGACACCTGTAATAGTATCAGCACTAAAAATAAAGTTAAAAAAATAAAAGGTATTGATTCCCAACAACCCTTCTTCACTTCATAAAATATTCTAATCACATAGTTTCAGGTATAAAAGCTTTAAAATGTGATCATCTCTGCTTCCTTGTCTTAAGTAAGGGTTTGTGAGCAGTGTTTTAACTCTGTTTTGTATTCCTTCCAATTTTAGGATGCTTTAGACATCTTTAGCTGATGGTGGATTGCTTCTAAATATGTATATTTTCCTGGATTTATTATATTAGCATGCATTCTTCTAAAACAAAGCTAGCATTCTATCCATTTTTATCCTATTAAATTCCTTTTGTTGCAATATGCAAAATTACACATGAAAATACCATTATATTTAAAAGATATTAAACTTACGTACCTAAATTCCTAGTACAGAATGCTTTGTGATGTTTAAAAAGCAAGCACACTAATCAATCAACTAATTTTGAGACCAGTGCTTTTCAATATACCAAAACTAATCACATATTCAACAAATCCCTCTGGGTTTTAGTGGTAATTGGTAAAAAACAGACATACAGTTAACTCCTAATTAACTATTTATGTTAAAATTATTTATACTTTTCAATTATTTTTCACTTTTTGTTTGCAATGTTCTTTTTCATCCCTTTCATTCAGCAGGTAGTGGAAGCAGAAAGAAATGAAGCTTGGAGTTAGTAATTTGATACTTTACTGAAGCTTTATCAACCACAATTCACTAAACAAATTGGACACTTTGGTAGGACTACTTAAGTAAATAAAAAAAAAGGTGTCTTTGGTTTGACTGTAGATCTCTACTTTTCCAGCATTTATGATACATTACAGTAACTAATTTTCTTAACTGCATATATTTTAATTTATAAAAATTGTTCTAGGATCTCCAGATGCCCAGCTCCTGTTCAGGATGGAGTTCTTGCAAAATAATTTAACAGAGAAGATAACTGAAATTTACAACTTATGAGGGAAGACAACTACATGAATATATTGTGTGAGTAGCAATAAAATGTAGACCACAATGGAATGAAAATTGCGCTGGTCAACTAATCACGATTTCTGTGTGATTTCTTTTCAGCAGCAGATGGCTCCAAAGAATGCCATTGTTCAGGACCCCAACTTGGAACTGCCCTCTGAACCTCTGCAGCCGTAAAGGTGATGCGGTTGGCCGATTCGTCAAATCAAACGAGGGATGTAGTGGATGTGCTCATTACCCTCTATAGGTGTCCTGGGATAAATTTTAATATTTTTAAGGTGTTATTCTTAGGGTGTCTACATGTTTCGATTCCAACAGTGTCAGTTGCCAAACACTTCAGAGAACTGAATTTAGACTCACTTTTCCCGGCTAACAGTGCCTGGGAGTTTATGCCGCCCTGCCCTTGACTTACACTGGTTGAGTTGGCAGAGATTCACTGTTGCGGGAGAGGAAGCCCGGTTCCTGTGCTTTCGATACGGACCAACACTGAGGTTTAATGTATACTCCAAAGCTTCAGTGAAGCATTAGGCTAACGCTGGAGATGGCCTGGAATAGCATTCTTGTCTCGCTTCTCCCTTTTCCTCACTGAGCTCTTCCTCTATGGGTCAAATTCCCTGGGAGCGTTTCTATAGTAAACTACCGCATAGGAATCCTGGTCTCATGATCTACTGTTCAGAAACTAGATTTAAAATAGGCAATAAAAGTGGTTAGTTCCCATGGCCATGTAAATCCCCACAGTGATTGAATTTTGCAAAGTCTAATGGAGACTGGAGGGTAAATCAGAAAATTGAGCCCGCTTGTTCTCGTTTTAAATACAGCACATCTTCAAGCACACAAACCACCACACATACATAGATTTTAAATTCATATAACCACATCTGGGAAAGATCTTTGCATCTTCAGAGTCTCCTCAGAATGAATGCTTCAATACAAATGAGAGGAAGAGTCAGAGGTACTATTTGGAGGTGGGGGCCCTTTAGAATGTGTAGTGCAGCAGGCAGAGAAGACAGACAAATAAAATGAAACATTATCAATTAGTATGATTAAACATTATATGTGCTATCTGATGGGGGAAAAAACGGTTTAAAGGAGATTCAGAGTGTCCTGCTGTGTAGCTCAGTTGGTTGGAGCGTTGTCCTATAATGTTTCAGAATCCATTCAGGTGAGACACATACCCAGGTTGCAGGTTTGATCCCCAACCAGGGAGCAGGCTGAAGCAACTGATGAATGAACCTCTCACATCAATGTTTCTCTCAGTCTTTCTCTTTCTTTCTCCCATCCTCTCTCTCTAAAATCAAGACATATATCCTCAGGGGAGGATAAGAAAAAAGGAGATTAAGAGCCTGGGGAACTGTAATAAATAGGAATATAAGGTTAGGCCACCTTAAGAAGCTGAGTCGTAAAGATTTGAAAGAGGGCAGGGGGTTGGGAACGCCCAGGGAAGGAGCCTCTCGGTAAGAGGAAGCAGCAGCTGAAAACACCAGAGCCTTGTGTCAGCTGACGTTTGGCAGCAAGATGTCCATTGCAGCTGTAGGAGAGTCGTGCTGAAGACGAAGGTCAGAGAGAGAGGGTCATCTTGCTCAGGGAAGACCTCTTAATGCATCGATAAAAGAGATTTTTGCTGATTCTTAAGCACATGCTTATTAATTTTTTATTGCATCATCCTAAGTCTGAAACTTGTAAGGGGCTGCACAATAGAAAGGAGTTTAATACCTAGATGAACAAGCTGAAACAACTATTTCTTAGAAAATTGACTAATATTTTCGTCAGAGTACTTGTAACCTTTGCTGATTTTGACTCATCTCTATTATGTGAACTTCACGTAGTGGACTTGATGAATTAGCATGGATCATAAGAAACCACAAGCTCTGTGTACAACATTTCATGAACAAAGAGCTCCATAATGAGTCCTGATGTGAAAAAAAAAAAGGATTTTTTGAATGATCTGTTTATTGTTTTTCCCTTGTGAAACACTCACTGGCTTTTTGCTTAAAGTTCTACTGTAGCTTTTGGTTGGGGAGAGTTTCTTCATTGGGGATGCTCTTTCTTGTGTATTCCACTAGAACAGTAAATCCACAGTACATAGAACTAATTGTCTCTTAGTTATTTCCGTAGTTAAGCTGAAGGCTCTGACCCACAGAGCCCAGTTTCTCTAAATTGGAGCACATTTTTCCCTGTGTTTCCTGGTAGACATACTACTTAAAGCAAACAATGTCTTACACTCTTTCTTTTTCTTTTATCATCATAGAAAGAAATTTGGCCTCTAGTAGGAGATGAAAATAATTCACAAGTGTAAGTGCAGGAAGGAGAAGATGCAACCCATGGTTTAAAAATGCTATTCTTGCTTCTACGTGAGAATTGACATTATGTGGGCAAAGATAGGAGCAGAGAGACCTGTTAGCTTATTGAAGTAAGCAAGTGTAGGGGATGCAGTTGATGGTGTTCTGATCTGCCTCAGGTACCAAGATTGTTGGCAACTAATGACTCGTAACTACCCATTGCCCTGAGGTAACTAGCAATTGCCCTGAGGTAAAGAGAACTACTCAGTTCAAGGTAATGCACCCTTCCTAGAAGCAACTACTACCTATTGACTGTTCAATGGTGTATGGGGGAGGGGATGTCTGAAGGACACTTCCAACTCCAAAACCCTCTGTGCTATTGGCTGAGGCCGGCATTACAACTACATTGCAGTTTACATCGTCCTTTGCCCATTTCTGCTTCCCACATGCTCACCCCTCCACAAGCGTGGCCCAGGTACTAGAACACTGAACAGAATCTCCATGTCTGAGGGGGAGTCCTACTATAATTTGCAAATGGGTCGCAAACTATTGAGAAAGACGTGAGTCCAAAACTCAGTCTCAGCGGACGGACAATTGAATTGCTGTCATCCAAGATGGAGTAAATGGTGGGTGGAGGGTCAGAAGTTATATTTTTGACATTTTATGTTTGAAATATATATTAAACCCTCAAGTGGAAGGACCGAAGGAGCAGTGAGTTCTATAAATCTTTATTTAAAAATTCATTAGGATGAAGCAATAAAATTCACAACCATCAACTTTTGATGGTTTTAAAGTTATTATCATGTTTTGCATGGGAGAGAATGGTCTCTGTATGATCTTACATCAAAGAAAAATGTCTGTATTGATTTTGGAAAGTCTCTTTACCCAATATTCTTTTAAATTTTTGGTCTGTAGTTGAAAATTGTGTTCTTTTTTTTAAATTGAATGTGGACTTCTACATATATAGTACATATTTATTAATAGTATCATTTGGCATATGTACACATGTACATATAAATACAGGCATATATATGTATCTCATACATATATGCATATACATAATTAACACAATTTCTATTCACAAGGTATGTGCATTATTTTTAATTAATAGTATTTTATGTTTAGTGACACTGTTTATTTTATTTCAACTTAACATATGTATTTCTGAGAGAGGTTTGTTAAAGGCTCTGTGGATTTTTCTATTTCTCTCAATAACTTTCTCAGTTGTACCTTTATATATTCAGCAAATTATTCTAAAAGGCATGTATTCATGATAATTACGCCATTCTACTCTATTATTTATTTTACCAGTGCATACATCTTCTTTTGCTTCTTATGACATTGTTTGCCCTTAATTCTATTTTGACAAAAATAGACACAACTTTTAATTAACATTTGTCTGACATTTTATTATCTATCATTTACATTTTGAATGTCTATGTCTTTTTGTTAAGTGTGTTTCCTAAGAAGATAGCTGAATCCTGTTTTTTTTTAATTTAATTTTAAAACCTTTGAATTTTAATAGTTTACTTTAGTAGGTTCCACATTTTTAATTACTGCTAAAACTTGAGACTGACTTCATCCATCTTTCTTCATATTTTCCATTTACAGCATTTTTATCTAAGTTCCAATGTTAAGGTCTTTGTTGCGGTATATAATCTATTTTTATTCTTATAACAGTTGTCTTAAGATGGTACTCATAGTTATCTTCTCAATTTAAAAAAATTGCCTTTACCACAATAAAATTCATCCTATGTCATACTTACCTGTCCATCACTGTGTCAGTGCCATTTAGGATTTTAGCTCTGGAGTACTTCCCCTCCTCCTCTTCTTACCCTTCCTTCTTTTCACCCTTTACTAGGATTTTATTAGACAATAATAAACTTCAGCTTTCATACCTATTGCATCACTTCCCTGAATTTATTTCTCTTCTCATTGAGTATTTCTTCCAAGTATCTCTGACTGTGGATCTTTATGCGATAAACCCGTAGGGGCCATGGATATATGTGAATGTTTTTATTACATCCACAACTTTGAACCACAATTTGGTTAGATATAAAATTCTAACTTAGCAGTTCTATTTCTTCCAACATTTTAACCATTACTCCATCTCTGTCTGGCATCCAGTGTTAAAGTGTGACATCAATCTGTTTCTTAACTTCTAATGATTCTGTGACATTTACTGCTCAGACAGTGTGCTCAATGATTTTCAAAAGTATTCTTCACAATTCAGTCCTGACAATATCTAGGCCTATCAACCTCATGTTTCAGATGAAGAAACCGAGGCTCAAAAAAAAAAAAAAATCAGATGTCAAACCACACAGAATAAATCTGAGCTTCATGTATCAGATGGAAGAAATGTGAATCAGAGAGGATCAGGATATTAAGATCACAACAAGAAAATGTTCTAGAGTGGTCAGAGTTGTAATTCCATGAATTATCCTGTTTCTCTGCTGCATAGGAAGCTGACAAATTTAGGACTGTTATAATAGAATGTAAGTATTCAATTTTTTGTTACTGGAAACGAAGCATGATGAAAATAATGGCTGAAAAGTATTAGTAAAAAAATGACATTTAAAAGTGTAAAAGCACTAACCACTATGGCAAGCCTCAACTAAGCATATTATATGTAATACAATACTTTGAGTGAGGTTTTGTTATCCTGTTCTTATACATAGAGTCAAATTTCTGGAGATCATGTAAATTGGTCAAAACTACATATTTAGCAGGTAGTAGAAAGTACAGTCTTATCTCAATCTGCATATTTTACCAACAAAAATAACAGGAAACATATTTTAATACTATTTAACAAGAATTATGCTAAGTGAAGTAAGCCAGGTGGTGAGGGACAAATACATGTGATCTCATCTTTAACTGGAACCTAATCAACAAAAGAAAAAAGCAAGCAAAATATAACAAGACATTGAAATTAAGAGCAATCTGACAGTAACCAGAGGTGGGGGAGATAATGGGGGATAAGGGGAGAAGGGTTTTTAGGAACAACTATAAAGGACACATGGACAAAACCACGGGGGTGGAATCAGGGGAGGGAGATGGGTTTGGCTGAGGTGCAGGGAGAGTGGTGGGAGTAAACACAGACAACTGTAATTGAACAACAATAAAATAATTTTAAAAAATAAATTAAAAGAGGAATGCTATGAGTGGTGTGTTTCTCTGAAAAAAAAAAAACTTTTGAAGGACTTTTGAGGTTTAATTTAGGAGATTAATGAAACAGATGAATCACTTGCAACTATTCTGAGCCTAATCTAATCTTTATGATTCAGAAAGCATTTTGGGAGTTTCATTATCAACACAAATTATCGTTATACTAGTGGTTTAAAAATAAAGAATAAGAATACTCAAAAGGTTGTATAACATAGGGGTGATTCAGGTTATCAGTAGCTAATTTTATTAGTTTACATCGTTATGTCCGACTTCAATGTATCTTTATAGAAAGAATGAAAATACATCCTACTTTAAAAGGGGCTTAAAATTGATTGAGAGTCTTGTTCAAGGTGGCATAAAAAGTTACAGAACCCAAATTAAAATCCAGGAAAAGCTGTATATCTAAGTTCAGCTTTATTCACTAATTACCAAAACTTAGTGACCAAAGTAGATTGTGCTCGAGGGTGATTCCCTAATTCAAACACGTAAGAATTGTGGGAGAGAAATCTATTATGGATGGCTCAGTTTCAATTTTATGCATGACTAAGTTGTTTAAAACAAAATTTAGTATAATATTCAGGATTACCATGGAATCAAATTAAAATTTCAATAAGAATTCTGATGACCACTTGCTGTCACATATATGTACATACATAGATAAGTCAAATTTTCATTAATTTTAAAATGAGCATTTAGAAATCAGAGTATCATTGCTATTGTTTTGCAAGTATTTAGTTTTAGTTGATTAAGATTCTTGAAAGTAACTGATAATTTCTCTCTATGATCTCACGTTCACTGAGATTTTGCTTAACACAGTGAATGAGGATGTTTATCTACATCACTAAAATTTAGTCTCCATGGTTTCCTCATATTCCTGCTGTTTAAATATGAATAATTTACATATCCATTACTAAAATAGATAGATTAATAATCTTGGGGAAAATTTCAAAATATTCCCCTTTATTATGGTTGAATTATTTGTGAATTTGTTCTACTTAAATTATTCACAAAAGCAATAAAATTACTGGGTTATTTTTAGTGATTGGAACATATTCATATTAAAAATCTATATTAAAAGTTTCATTTTCATGACAATATGGTAGACAGAAAAGGACTGTCTGACTGTCTAACTATGAAAGAGCAAGTACCAAAAAATTATTGAATAAACCCTATCAAGAAAACTTAAGTATGTAGTTGAGTTCTCAGTAAGGTACAGAATTCTCCAAGGGACACAAATGAGGGGAAACTTGAAACCAGCCTGGGGCACATCCCAGACAACTTAGAGTATGGGAGGAAGGCAGAAGGGAAATGGGTGTGGGTCAGGCTGGCTCATGAGAAAAGGCTTTCAACCCAATTGAAGCAGGGCTGTGAAACTTCAGAATTAGTGGTTCAAGGAAATGCTACAATCTTAGTGAAAGACTCACCAGAACAAAATCTAGATGCAACAAAGGGTGTTACCATGAATCTTACCTATCTTCATCTGAATTCTGGATGAAAGTTTTTTCAAAACAAGCAATTACACTTCATGACCTGTTATCACCAAACTGCTCTCAGATCTGGAGTTAGTTAGAATTAAAACTATCTTCCTGGATCTGCCAAACTCATATCATTACTTTAAAAAGTACATCAGGTTAATACCTTTGGAAAGAATGAGATTCAAGAGACTTGCATTTTTAAGGTATTTGCAAGATTTTTATGAAAAAAAGCATGTATTAAGGTAAGACTAAATGAAATGATTGAATTTAGTATGTTTATGGAAAAGAGGCATCTACATTGGAAAGATGTCAATTGTCATCAAATTAAGCTATAAATGTTATGTAATAAATTGCAATCAAAGTAACTTTCATAGTGGATTTTGATGAATTGATTTTCGTGTATACATGAATGAGCAAAAAATTAAATAGAAAAGTTTTTGAACAAAATAACAAGATGAGGGGATCTCTACTATGATATATCAGTTCTAATAATCAAGTCAAAGAGATTAAGGCAATGATCTGGTGCTGGGTCAGTGGAGATACATGTATTAATAAAAGAGAGTAGAAAGTGTAAAAATAGATCCCTGTTTGTATGGAAATTTATATAATGCAGGCATACCAGTGCAATTTTGTGGTGAAAAGTCATGATTCCTCAATATAATACAATGAAAAGTCACCTGGTTGTGAACTGGATAGGAACTAAATAGATTCCTAAAATACATCAAACACAAAAATAGCCTTTTTGTGCATTAAAGAAGAAAATGTAGAAAAAGTATGCATTCAATTATGTATGTGGCCTTATATAAGAAGTGATTTCTTATATAATGCCGAAAAGTTAAATAATGAGATACTGCTTTAATTTACATATTTTTTCTGTGTATCCAAACACATCATATAAAAGTCAAAATGCAAACCACAGATTGAAAGAAAATATTTGCAGCACACAAAACAGAAAGATTAGTAACCAGGATATATAAAAGTGTTTTAAAATAACAATTTAAAAAATCTGCTTATTAAAATTGATGAAAGATGAAATTTAAAGTGGAGGAAATCTGAATGGGCCACAAAGATGGGAAAGGTGTTTGAGGCTGATAGAAGTGGGAAAATTAAGGTCACAATGAGGTACATTTGCAAATACTTTCTGTTGACAAACTTTTCAAATTCTGACAATAGCAATTATTGGTAATGATGTGGGCTGAACAACATTGTCGTAAATTTGTTAAGAGTGAAAGCTGTTACAACCAGCTGGAAGAAAGTTCTGTGCTATCTGATGGATTTGCAGCAGTACATTTTCATACTCATGAGAAGCAACTGGGAGGGCCCTCAGGGTTGGTTTATTCCCACTCTGTTAGCTGAAAAGAGGTCCAGTTCAGCCGCATCTGGTCAACCTGCACCAAGCCTGTGGCTAGTGCCAGCTCTCCTGGCAGGCAGAGCCATTTCTCTGGATGAGGACCTTGGTGCTCTGCCTGTTAACTGGGTAGTTCCTGTGTCTAGTGATCCCTTCAAGCATCCTCGTTGCCCAGGTAAAATAGCTGTTTGCTACCTCCAGTAGGCTAACCTAATGACTTGACTGATGAGTCAGACATCCTGAAATGTTGGTAGGGTTTATCTCCTGACCACTGGCCCACTTGTTTCTCACCAGGGCGTACGGAGAACTTGCCATGTTTTGCTCACTAGGTATAATCAATGTGGTACTGTGGACATACTACACCAACATAAAGTTTTCTGGGAAGTCTGAAATACTAAGGCCTTTTTAACTAGATTGTGTGTGGTCAAGAACAGGAGAGATCATATAGCCTTCAGGCAAGAAAATTCGTAGCTGCTCTGCCTTAATGGGCAGTGCTTGAGCACATGTACTGTGTGGATGTCACATTAAAGTGAATGTGCAAGTAGGGCAATGAATCTGCATCAGATTTTTATGAAGCTTGCACACTCCCCTGCAGAAACTATTCTGATGATTCAGAAGGCCACAGCTATGGACAACTGGTCATTGGCAGCTTCATCAGGACAACACACTTGCATATGCATCACATCTCGTGCAGTGTTTCTGGTGAAACATCAAATCACCCAGGTGATTCAGCCCCACCACAGCTC